>BCLG01003399.1:5277-21069 GCA_001602295.1 Zoysia matrella
GCCTCGAACGGTGCAAAAATCGGGCAGTGCACGACACGGGCGCGCGTAGCTGCCAGAAAAGTCGCGAAAAGAGCTGGGAAGAGAAGAAAAATGATTAGGGTTAGGGTTGGAAGCACCTCCACTTCTTTTATACCCTTCGAAAAAAAGAGCGCGTCCGTCAGATCTAGATCCCACGGTCCAGATCGCGCGATGGCTAAATGGGTCAGATTTGGCCCATGAGAGAGTGCGAATTTTTGGCCCAAGCCCAGGTTGACTTGCATGAATTACAACAGACCAATGGGCTAGGCTGAATTTCAATTTCGACGCAAAAGAAAAGTTTTTCTATTTCTTTTTCAGAGGCATTTTTAATTGATTATTTAGGTAATTTTTTATCTAATTAAATCTGTTAAAATTTGAACCAACGTGATAATTTTGACAGAACAGAAAAATAAAGTAAACGCTTCTGAAAATTAAAGAAATTTGTTTTCCGCTGCGTACTTAAAGAAATTATTTTCATTATTAAGTTCGAACTAACGGGAGAATTTAATTTTGGAAAAATAGTAATAAATTTCAGATAATTATGATATTGTTATTTTTTTTACCAACGTTGATAATAACAGTATTATAATTTTTGTAATTGACATTTTATACATTATTTCTATTTCTGCCCAACGATGATGTAGATTTAATGTATAATACAAAATTGTGTGTCATATTTTTGACCAACGTTGAAAATAAGACATATAATTTTATTGTTATTATGTTCTCACTTTATTTGATTTATTTACAGGAGAATACAACTTAATGAGTTGTATCAAAGAGATTTCTACTCTTAAAGGTGACAACTATAGAGAGTGTAAGAAAAAGATAGACCTCGCGTTTATCTTGGTTGAGGTGGACTGGGTTCTCACCATAGCTTGTCCCACTGAGCCTGAGGAGCCAGTGAGAAAAGAAAATGAGGCTGAGGCTGCTTGGCAGACCAGACAGAGAGACTATGCTCCTTTAAAGATGTCATATGACCTTGAGCATAGGAAATGGACCACAGCCAACAAGAAGTGTATGGTTGTGATAAAGAACATGATTGAGACTGCAATTATGGATTCAATCGCGGAGTGTGACACCGTCACAGAATATCTTGAAAGAATAAAGAGTCAATTTACTGGCTCTTCAAAGACATATGCCACACAAGTTATTAAACAACTTGTGACAGAAAGATATTCTGGTTGTAACGGTGGCATTAGAGAGCACATACTGAGAATGAGCAACATGGCATCTAAGCTCAAACCAATGAAACTAGGTCTCAAAGATACGCTCCTTATCCATCTGATTTTTACTTTTTTGCCAAAAGAGTTTGACACGTTTATTGTCAACTACAATATGCAACCCGAGTCTTGGGACTTGGAAAAGTGCATAGCAATGTGTGGGCAAGAGGAGAACAGAATTAAAGCTTCACATGGTGGTTCTATCAACTATGTGAAAGATAACAAAAGAAAGAACTTCAACAGCTACTCCTCAAAGAACAAGGGAAAAGCCCCTATCCATCAGCCTCAACAAAACAAATTTACAGTAGACAAAGATAAATGTCTTCACTGCAAGAAGACGGGACACTACAAAAAAGATTGTCTCTCCTATTTAAAGATGATCATGGCAAAGAAAGGTGAGAACATTATTACCTTAATAAATGAATATCTATATGTGCAATATTCGAAATCTACTTGGTGGATTGACTCTGGAGCAACTGTTCATATTGCTAATTCATTGCAGGGATTTCGTTCGACGAGGACTACGCAAAGAAGAGAAAGATGCATTAAAGTTGCAAATGGAGTCCAAGCTGAAGTTGAAGCCGTTGACGATCTTTCATTAGAGCTAACTGATGGCTTCATTCTCATACTTAGAGATGTTCTCTATGTACCCTCTCTACAGAGGAATTTGATTAGTGTTTCATGTTTGAATAATGATGGTTATGATTGTCATTTTGGAAATGGCAAGTGTGAAATAATGTTTAATAAAGAATGTGTTGGTCTTGCCATCTTACAAAATGAGCTTTATTTGCTATCACTATGTGATGATGTGAATGTCGTATGCGATAATGATAACGTTGCGTGCGAGATAAACGAATCCTCGTCCATGAATGAAAATAGAAAATAAAAAAGAAATCTAGATGAGTCGTCGAAATTATGGCACTGTCGTTTAGGCCATATTTCAAGGGGGAGAATAGAAAGACTAGTTAAGAATGATATTCTTCCTCCACTAGAGTTCTCAGACTTAAAACAATGTCGAGATTGCATTAAAGGAAAATATGTAAAGAAAATTAAGAAAGATGCAAAAAGAAGCACAGGAGTTCTACAAATTATTCACACGGATATTTGTGGTCCCTTTTCTGTGAAGAATATAGATGGTTATGACTCGTTCATAACATTTACGGATGATTACTTCCGATATGGATACATTTATCCAATCAAAAAAAAATGAAGCCTTGATAAATTTAAGATATTTAAGACTGAAGTTGAAAACCAACACAATTTAAAGATAAAGATAGTCTGATCTGATCGTGGGGGGAGTACTACGGTCGACATACCTCGTATAGACAAGTTTCTGGACCTTTTGCATGTTTTCTATAGGAAAATGGAATAGTGACCCAGTATTCTACACCGGGCGAACCTCAGTAAAATAGAGTAGCTGAAAGACGCAACCGTACCTTGATGAATATGGTGCGAAGCATGATGAGCTATTCCACACTGCCATTGAGTTTGTGGATGGAGGCGTTAAAAACTGCTATTCATATTCTCAACAGAGTACCCAGTAAATCGGTACCGAAAACACTGTACGAATTGTGGACAGGGAGAGTTACCTCATTAAACCACTTACGAGTATGTGGGAGCTTAGCTGAGGCTAAAGTATTTAACTCAAACATTGAAAGCTTGATCCCAAAACAGTAAGTTGCTATTTTATTGGTTACCCAGAAAAGTCAAAAGGTTATCGTTTCTACTGCCCAGACAGACATACAAAGTTTACAGAAACGAGACACGCTATCTTCTTAGAGGATGAGATGATGAGAGGGAGCATGGCAGCTCGAGAGATTGACCTTGAAGAGAAACGGACGTATGCGCCCCCTTTGATGATTTAAGAGCCATTCTTTACACTATCTGCTGTCGCTGCACCGACAGTACGAGATACTATGGTGCAAGCACCTGTTATTGTTCCTCCTGTGACAATAATGAATGAGAATGAGAAACATGTTTCTCAGGATCCAATAGAACCCATTGCCACAGATGAGGGGAAGCAACAACAGCTTCAAACAGAAAATGTACAGAATGAAGAGGCCCCGAGGAGGTCTCAAAGAGTACGAAGATCAGCTATTTCTGATGACTATTAAGTTTATCAGACAGAAGAATTTCAAATAGAGAATGATTCCACCTTATTTGAAGAAGCCATGAGAAGCGAAAACTCTTCAAAATGACTTGAGACTATGGAAGAAGAAATGAAGTCTATGAAGGCTAATAAAGTTTAAAACTTAGAAGTAATTTATAAAGGAGCCAAAACAGTAGGTTGTAAATGGGTCTACAAGACAAAACTCGACTCTCAAGAGAATATAGAAAGATATAAAGCACGACTCGTGGCAAAAGGATTTACTCAAAAAGAAAGGATTGATTACAATGAGACCTTTTCTTCGGTCTCATGTAAAGATTCCTTCAGAATCATAATGGCACTAGTGGCTCATTATGATTTAGAGTTACATCAGATGGATGTAAAGACAGCATTTCTCAATGAAAATTTAGAGAAAAATATTTACATGGCACAACCGAAAGGTTTTGTCATGGAAGGAAATGAAAGAATAAGATGCCGTCTAAAAAAATCGATTTATGGGTTAAAGCAAGCTTCAAGACAATGGTACTTGAAGTTTGACAGCACGATAAAGAAATTTGGGTTTAAAAAAAATATAGAGGACAACTGTGTTTATTCAAAGTTTAAAGATGGGAAGTTTATCTTTTTAATCCTGTATGTGAATGATATACTACTAGCTAGTAGTGACGTCAGTCTGCTATTAAAGATAAATAAGGTTTTGTCATCAAACTTTGATATGAAATATCTTAGTGAAGCTTCTTTCGTTTTAGGAATCGAAATTCACCGAGATAGAAACAAAGGGGTATTGGGACTGTCACAAAAGTCATACATAGAAAAAGTATTAAAGTAATATGGTATACATAAATGTAGTCTATCACCTGCACCTATAGTCAAGGGCGACAGATATGGGGATTTTCAATGCCTTAGGAACCAATATGAGATCGATCAAATAAAAGCGGTTCCAGCTGTCGAAAGCTTACAGTATACTCAAGTATGTATACGCCCTGATTTAGCATTTGTTACCGGGTTACTTGGCAGATTTTAGAGCAATCCTGGAATAGAGCATTGGAAATTGATAAAGAAAGTCTTGCGTTATTTGTAAAGAACAAAAAGCCTCATGATGATATACAGAAAATCAGATTCATTCCATATAGTGGGTACACGGATTCTGATTATGCGAGAGATGATAAAAAGTCTATATCCGGATATATGTTTACTCCCGCTGGAGGAGCTATTTCGTGAAAAATCTCAAAGCAAACCCTCACTACATCGTCCATAATGTATGTCGAGTTTGTTACATGTTATGAGGCTACGAGGCAGGTGAACTGGCTTAAGAAGTTCGTACCCAGTTTAAAAGTGGTTGACGACATCTATGGATCACTTAAGTTGTACTGCGATAACGAATCCGTAGTAACGTATGCCCACAACAATAAGTCAAGTGGTGCTGCCAAACACATTGACATAAAGTACTATGTTGTGAAAGATAAAGTTTGAGATCAAATCATAAGTCTTAAGCATATAAGCACCGCAAAGATGCTAGCGGATCCGCTTACTAAAGGCTTACCACCCAAAGTATTTAATGAACATGTTGTTTACATGGGTTTAAAGGAAAGCCTGTGATTCCTGAACTAAAAGATGGCTCAAAATGTATAGTAACTATTTCAAAATAGAAAAATGTATTGTAGCTGTTAAGTCTATCGACGATTGATCGTGACGATGAGATAGTTCTATGCATTAATCTGTAATGGAACGAGTGAAGTTAAAAAGTAATAAAGATAAAAGTATAAAGTGAGATCAAGGAGAAGAATGTTAAAAATTGATCTTCATCTATTTTGGTCCAACGGCTTTAATGGACCCTTGACCTAATCGCGCCCTGATCGGGGGCGCCCAGCCCATTATAGCTGGTGTGCCTCTGTCGCCAGCGCTACAATAAATAGAGGTGGGAGGCCGACCGAAACTCATGACCTAAGTTCGTTCGTACTGCCGCACCTCACCAACAAACTCTAAACCCGATTTGTGAGGGGGCGCTGTGACGACGGGAAGCATCACCGCCGTCACTGCCACGACGACCGCCGTCCCCGAGAGATCGACGACGTCGCCGTGACTTCTACGCCACTGCTCTCTCCACCGACCGAGGCTGCCCCAGCGCAGAGGACTACATCAACAAAAAAACAGATGATCGGATCGTCTTTCTTAACTCCAGCGACCGGATCTGAAGGTATTGACCACCTCCGAACCACAGATCTATTATCGACACAAAACTCTCGGATCTACACTTCTAGACACGAGAAAAAATAACAACAGTTGACGCGTGCAGCACATCAATATTTGGTGAGTTATTTTATGTTCAGATCCAAACGTACCGATGACGTTTGCTTTACCTGGACAGAAGACTCTTACGTGACGTTATGGTAATAAAATAGAGCGAATTCTTTATAAGGGCCTAAAAAAGTTACTCCTTCTTTTTTTACCCTTTTTCTTTTGAACTTCCCTTTGAGAACCGAATGAATTTTTTTCTTTCATTTCTGGCCTTTACGTGAAGTCTGTTAGCTTTTACCGTTAACCCTTCCAACAACCAAAAATGACTATTTTATCCTCATCTTCATTTTGATTGAAGGTACCTAGGTGATATAGTATTAATTTGAAGAGGAGAATTAACTTTAGATTAAAATAACAAGATGTTGTCTTCTTCGGTGCAACATGAAATCTGTTACTGTCATTACCAACTGCACGCAAGTACGTATAGTCATTAGTAGTTTATTATTGTGAGAAAATTCAAAGTAAAAAAGATCAAGAAAGGAATGGGTAAAATTTTGATATCCTTATAAGGAATTCTCTCAATAAAATATGATTGATGCGAAAAGGATGGAGCAATAACAAGAAAGATCTAGACTATTTATTTATCCATCTAACTAAATTTTAAACTCTTATTCATTTTTTTAATCGCAAATCTCCATCCGTCATACATTCATATGACAATTAGAAAACAACACCTTAGGGAATCAGTGCTATCTAAGTGACAGATTTGATAGCTATGGTCCGTGCGAGCACAATGGACGGTCAGATATCGAACTGACCCAGATCTAAATCGTCGAAGATAAAATGATTAAAGTCCTAAATCTTTATTTTCCTAGATAGGGGGAGAATAGAGCGCATTAGCTTTGCAACAATTACGAGAATGCCCGTTTGCGCCGAGCCAAAATATTTCGATTGTCCTTCAAAACTTTTTAATTGGGTGCGTAGGCTGAGCTCCGAGCCCCTGGAGACGGCGGCCTAGGTCCTTGGCTGCTTGTGCGAGACGACGCGAGGCGTGAGCCGCGTGACAGCCGGACAGGACTCCGAGCGGCCGAGCCCTCGCACCCATTTGCCAATGCACTAAAATTTTATCCATGCAGCCTCTGTTCTGTTCAAGCTCACCGGCTTGCGTGGCTTACAGGATAAATTGTACTCCTTTCGTTTTTAAATTATTGTAACGATTGATTTTTAATTTCAATTTTGATCATTTATTTTATTTAAAAATTAGTTCAAATATATACAATTTTAAGTTGTGATTCATATAACTCTAATGATAAATAAAATTATAATAAAATATATAATATTTATTAATTTTTTTAATAAAACAAATGGTCAAAATTAAAGTTAAAAACCAAACAATGATAACAATTAAAGAACGAAGGAAGTACTCTCTTAGTAGCTACATATCATGGTATAGAAGCTACTTTACTTCTTTTAAAAGTCATTACCATTACAATGAAAAATCTAACTAAAAATAAACTATATTTGTTGCTCTAACGATAATAGTTTAAAAATAGATATGAATTCGAAGGAGATGATTTGGAATTTTGGATTCCCCCACGGCCACGTTCGTTATGAGTTGGGGCGAGACGAAAATGGTTGGATACGCGGTCATGTCACACCGCACAACGGAGGAGTTCCGTGTTCTACTCTACCGGTAGCGTCCAAAGTGACCACCGGTCATTATCCAGGGGAGGGATCTCATCACACTCCTCCGTCGTAAAATATCTTTGCCTGCTCCCCAGAAGAATCTCTGTACCCAGCCGCGGAGCAAAGGCGAAAATCAGATGGAGACAGGCAGAAACAGAGGTCCAGAAGAAGCGTCCATGGAGAAAAGAAAATGACGCTGATGGCCCCAGCTTACAGGGAAGCAGTTCGTTCGCAGGCAGGAAGGGGAGTCCCCAGTCATTTATCTCATTTCGAGTGAAGGTAAAAAATCGCAAAGGAAGAACCGCAAATACCCCAAATTATAGAGTCGCTAATTTTCATGCGATTGAAAGAAACTGAGGATTGTTTCAGTCGACGCTTTCTGGACACGGCCCATAGAGCTCCAACTTCAGCCCGCCTAAACGAAGCCCACGTATCTATTGCCTGGCCCAAAAAGGATTACAGCCCGAATGGCTCAGCTGAGGCCTATATCAGCCCATAACGAGCCCGTGAACATCCGCCTCATGGCCCTAACCGTTCTCTCTCTCCACCGGTCCGCCCAGGCGCCTCGCCTCACCAATTTGAACGCAACAACAGTTTTAAAACGGAGTGAATATATTGCAAGAACTTTTCCAGCAATCTACTCCGTATTCAGCAGTGCGCGCTCTTTGCTATTAAAACTGTCGCTTCACTGGGACGGAGACAATTGATCCAATAGTCTTGGGCAGGCAGCTGCAAATCATTGTAAGCTTCCACTTCAGCAAACACACAGGTTCTATATGGCATGTAGTCCGCATCTGGTTCGGGAAACGTATCCACGAGTCAGAAGGTTCCATCCAGAAATGATCAACGTAAATGTGTTGTCGCATTGTTGTTCCATCCTGAAGCTTGCATGCAGCTACAGACGGCTGAATTATTTGGGGGCCAAAGAGTGCCGTGCAGCTTATGCAACGGATTGCATCTTTACTGTTGTGTGATGTGCTGGGCTTGTGATGGTTGCCCGGTTTGCTCAAATTTGGACCAGTATCGATCTAATTCACTCGATGTGGGTTCTTTTTGTCGAAATCACGTACCTCGCGTATCTGGCAGTCCGTGCTCAAACGCGGAAGGCCCTGAGCTAGGGGTCGAGCGACCGCGGGATCTGACCCCCAGGCGGCGATCTACGACAGCCAAGTCAGCCGCGCTAAGACACACGGAGACTCCGGCCTCCGAAAGCCGACCCCCGGGGAGCTATCCCTGGGGAGTAGTGCCGCGTTATAGCACATTTACTCTGCTGACCAACCGCCATCCGTCCTAACGGGACGGGACGAGATTCACCGCGGCGACACTCCAGCATAAAGCTGCAACGGCTGCGGCGACACTCCAGCAGAAAGCTGAAACGGCTGCTGGACAAGACACGACAGCGCTGTAGCCGGCACAGCAGTGTCGGACAAGCGCCACAGTGCCTGCCGCAGGGCGCGATGCGACGGGTCACGACCACGCTGGACGAAGCGAAATGATGACGATAACAGCGAAAGAGCCCGCCTGTCGACGAAACGGCAGGATCGCGTAGTACTCACCACTTGTAACCTCGGGCCCCCTCTATATAAGAGGACCCGAGAGCGATAGAAAAGAGACACGAACACACGAGACAAATCCACGAGCTTCACTAGAGCCCAGGGTCCTTGCATCCCCTTGAGCAAGCACCCTCACTCGCCCACGTTTCGGATTCACTCGCGAAGAGAGAATCTCACCTTTGTAACATTATCATCGAGATAATCCGCCCCCTGGACGTAGGGTATTACACCGCTCAAGGTGGCCCGAACCAGATAAAAATCTTTTTGAGTCTTCCGTAGATTAGGCCACATCGAATACGAAGTCACACTGCCCCCCACGATCGTACACTTTTACTGTGTCGGTGGTCAGAACGCCGACACCTTTTGGAAAGATAAGGTTGGCCCAGACATTATAGGCAAATTTCTGTGCTATTCCTTGTTACTGTCGCAGGAAACAGAATAATTAGATTGAATTCATACTGTGATCTGCAGTTAGTACTTATATCATTGTAGGAGTATAATTTTTATGATAAAGGTGCAGAAGAATTGCAAAGTTGTGAGAAGTACCCGGCGTACAACATCTAATTCCTTGCATTTTCAGTCCCATGTTTGTTTTTCGCACCCAAGTTCATCTTTTCCAGGACATGATCAATCCAGTAGGTGGCAGCAGTGATTCTACATCCGTTTCAGGCTCCAGGCTTCGATCCGGCAACGCCCGACGCGGCCGGCGGCAAAGTTGGGTCGCGCGGCCCACGGCGACAGCGCGGGCGCGCAGGGCGGGGCTCGGCGGACCAGCTTTCGCGAGGCAGGCACACACACGTGAGGAGTGGGCGCGGGGGCGATGGAGACGGAGCCCAACCAGCCGCGTCTATTTTGCTCGTCTGCTCCTCTTCGCTTTGATGCGATTTTCTTCTGTTTTGCTTGGGACTGCGGAGGAATGTAGCCGGAGTCTGGACTACTAGATCGGATCGTGGCGACCACGGAGGCCAGCGCGAGGCCTACATGTCGTGGGTACCGAGCTTTCCTGATCGATCGAAATGTCTCCATCCCCACAGGAGCGCAATGCGCGGCGAGCCCCTGTCGGAGCACAGCAGCATCGCTGGCATGGCATGCTTTGTCTGACGATTCACCGGTGTCTGTTGCTGCATGGCACGTAGCGCGCGCTACAGGAAGAGCATGGAGCACGAACGGGAGTGGATCAGAGGCAACCCAGGATTGATCCGCAGTTGATCGCTGACTCGTGGGTCGTGCTCGGAGCAATCACGCAGCCTGCTTGCGGCCAGGCTCGGGTCTACGCGCGCGGACACCGAAACCGGCCCGGGCGTCACATGACAATGTGCGTTTCTGTTTGACCCGACACCAGTCTTTCGTTCCTGCGCTCGGCTGCTGCTGCTGCAGCCACAGGATTGATACAGGAAACTCATATCCGCTACGCTTGGGTTTAGGAACAGTCAGCGGAATACCAAGCTTGCCGGGGGCTCGAAATTACTATGTGAAAGCAATGTAGAGTACTAGCTCTTTCTGTTCCATGGATTGCGTGGGAGACCGGAGAGCAAGGCATTTCGTAGGCTTGATAGAGAGACAAACGCGCGGCAACAAAAAGTATTGGTATCGCTCCTGTAAATGATTAGATTTGGAACGCCGGCTTTGCTCCCAGCGCAACGTGGGGGGGGGGGGGTTCACTCGCGCCAGGACAACGAACAGAGGATGGGAACAGGTACGAAACTTGAGAAAGGGGCGAAAGAGGGTAAAGAAAATCACTCCTACATTTTTTTACTTGGATGAATGAAGAGAGAGAGAAAAATACAATTGGATCCATCGAAACAATGATCATAGTAAAAGAAAAAATGAAAGCAATATGAAACAAAGAACGGATACTGACATACACGCACCACAAACCTATGCAATTTTTAACCTGGCAAACCATTCTTTACCCTCTCCTGCAGCTAAAAACGGTCTCGATCACGGCGTCGGGGCGGCCGGCGGCGTGCCCCTGGACCGATACTCCTCCGACGTGGCGCGGCGGCCCTCGTCGCTCTCCTCCGTGGTCGTGCGGCCGTGACCGCCGCCGATCTCCTCGATCATCCGGACCACGTCGGGGGCGTCGGGCCGCGCGTCTGGCACGGTGGCGACGCACGCCATGGCCACCTGCAGCAGCGCGACCATCTCCTCCTCGGCGCTGGCGCCGAGCCGCACCAGGTCCACGTCGAACACCTCGGCGGTCCACTCCTCGCGGACCACGGACTGCACCCAGCGGGGCAGGTCCAGCGCGCCGTCACCCTCCAGGGACGCGTGCGCCGGCGACTTGCCCGTCAAAAGCTCCAGCAGGAGCACGCCCAGCGAGTACACGTCCGCCTTGAACGACAGCCGCCGCGTGTCCACCGCCTCCGGCGCGCGGTACCCACCCGCGCGCGGCGACGACGGGGCGAACAGCGGGTGCAGGCAGAAGTCCGCCAGCGCGGCCGCGTCGGGGTCCAGGCGGAGCAGCACGTTCGAGGCCTTCACGTTGCCGTGCACCAGGTTCGCGGCGTGCAGGTGCGCCAGCCCGCGAGCGGCGGACAGCGCGGACCGCATGCGCGCCTCCCAGTCCAGCGGCGTCCGGCCGGAGCCCCGGCTTCCTGCATGTAGTAGACGCACAAAACACTCCGGTCAAAAAACTTTACAGCGCACGGTAACAGCAAATTGGCATTGCACTGCAGGACTACCTGTCTTTTGAAAATTAAAAATAGCATATTCACAGTGACAACAGAATAATTTCTCCTCTCGTACATTTCCATTAGTATTTTTTTGGGCCCTATTTTTTTTTGTTCACGCTACATTTCCCAAAGCACGAGGATATCCAATGCCAGTCGCCAGACAAGCAATGCTAACATATTCTATAGCAGAAACCAATAAAAGATTCACATTCACCAAGGTCTCGTTTGAATCAAGTTGGATTTTAAGAATCCGGATTAAAAAAATCTGACAAACAGGTGAGTTTTTAAAAAATTATAAAATTTTATAGATTTAAATTTTACTCAAAATTTTATATCATAATACAAACTAATATACCTAAAATAATAAAATCACGTAATCCAAATAATTAAAATTTTGAATTTTTAAATTTTAAATTATAGAATTCAAAAATTCAGCTAAAATCTCATGAACCAAACGGTAGAGATTTTATAATCCTAAAATCCAGATTTTAGAATTCAAAAATCCAAAATCTAGATTCTAGATTCAAACAGGGCCCAACTCATATGACTAGCACTACAAAACATATCACAAGAAAAAAAATTTGAGGAGCGCTTAGCTTGTTTAACCAATCAGATGAATAAAGAATCTTGTTGAACCGGTCCAAAACCCCACACAGGGGTTTGTCACTGTCAAGGAATCAGTGATGATGCTCAAACATAGTACAAAGCCTTCGTTTGTTAAACAAAGCCAGTGCTAACTTGAATGCATAGAACGCGGACTGCTACCTCAGGCATCGTAAAGAGGACATGATCAATTGGTCAAGTGGTTGGACAGCAATATGCAACAACGGAAAGGCGATATATCAATCATCGCCGGGTAGGTTAATTAGGTCTACTAAGAAACTAAAGAACAACAGACTTTAAGGAGTAGTACTAACAAAAAAAAGCGTCACATATAGAATGTGGTACAAATATTCACCGGCATATTTTATTTATTGTTTGGCTAGTAATCAAGCATGTCCGGTAGATAAGCTGGTAGGACACGACACGCCAGCAAGAACGCCGAACAAGTAGGTTGGTTCTATGATTGCATGGCACTGATCTAGTGTACTAAACAGAAACGAGATTTAGCAGCATTGTCCATTGATGAGCGGGGGAATGTTGCTTGACCAAAGCCTAATACTGTTCAGAAGCAAATTTGTGAATTTTCGGCGAGTATTGGGACACTGACCAGAAGTGGTCCACAAAGCAGAGGAAGCACAATTTTGCCTTAGCCCAGTGTTAACCGAAGTGTAGTTATACTACATCATTGTTCATGGACTAGGCTCTGGCGACCGTGTGAGTACCGCTGTACACAATCGTGGCTGAGCAAGAACGTGTGCCCACCCTAAATTACTCCAAGGATCATGCATACTCCGTAGCTGTCACTTGCCGAACTAGGGCTCCAGCTCGATCAGAACTGCAGTCTCTCTCAATTTACTATGCTGTACGTTTTCATAAAGCAAGGAAAGAAGGAAAACGACGTCTGATGCAATCGGCATAGGCCACCTTTGGCATGGTTGGGGCGGTCAGACTTTCTAGGTAGCTACAGTGTTGTAAGCTTAAAAAGCTTTGAAATTCTGACTTGTTCGACTCGAGTAACAATATTTTTACTATATTTACGATGCACCAACAGAGAATAAATCTGTTTAATAAGCTCTGCCAAACGCCGAGTATCATTTTCCACGACGGGTGACCAGCAACCACCCCGCACTACTCACCGCTTCAATCCTGTTTCGTCGACTGGTTGTTGGGGCGTCGGCCACGGGCAGAGCAGGCAGTTAAGACACGACATTGCGAGAGGCGGTTCAGCACTTCAGCTGGCGACGCAAGTGAAATTCGGAGACGGCGTCAGTGCAGTCCCCGTCGCAGGGCACTACGGTTGCATGGCCAGCAGGGCAGCCAATTTTCCTGGCAAAGCACCGCTCGGCAGATCCGCCGCCGCTCCTGCAAGGATGCGCATCCTTTCATGAAGGACGACCGGAGTGGACGGTGGACCCGACATAGGGCGCTGCCGTCCGTCGCCAAGTTCGACGCGGCGGGCTGAGGCGTGGCGAACTCGTCCCCAGCACGTAGGTAGCCGGGGCGCAGCAAGTCCAGAGGGCCCACCGCGACAACTCACGCGGTGTTACTCTACTGCCCCATCTACCATATCCTAGCGGTGCCAATGCCTATGCTTAACTGTACGCGCGGCATCGGCCACTACGGGGCAGAGAAATTGTGCCTGACTTAGAAGCCGAGCATCGTGCAAAGGGCAGGACACACAACTGGGAAGATAAGTGCCGCACTGGACAGTCTTTACCCCTTCGGCCACAGGTCCCACATGGCCTCGACTTGGTACCACTGCCTGCAGACCACCCGATCAAACGATGGGCGCACCGCGCACGACGGAGATGTGGCGCCAGGAGCAGAGCAAATACGGCAGCCCGATCCTCATGTGCCAATAACTGCGGTACGCGCCGAAAGCCCGTACCCGCATTCCAGACTCGGCGGCCGCTCGGCGTCGGGGTGGTAGAAGGGCTGAAGGGGCAATCGCTGCGAACGATACAATTCTTGTGCATGGGGACACCACCCGTCCGCCGTGACCATCCACGAGAAGGGTGGGTTGGGGTCGCCCGGCAGGGCGTGCAGGACCATCCTCGCTTTTACAGCCAGGACCCCACGGTAGCTAATCACTCCCGCGCTCTTTTGTTTATCCCACCACGCGCGCGCGCGCGCGCAGTGGCATGCACAGCTCTATCTCAGCAAAGAAAAACCCCGGGAAAAGGGATGGGGGAAAAGCCCGCAAGAACCACCACATGCCCAGCGATGGGAGGACACGGCCGTAGATTCGCTTCACTTCAGTCACCGCCCCAAAAAAGAGAAGGAATGGATTAGGGCACTCCCAAAAGTAAGTTTGTATAGATAGTTTTTAAGAATAATAAATTATTTTTCAACTTAATTCTTTCTTTTGTATAGTGGTTTCTATATACTCTCTCCGATTTAAAATATTGACACTGTTGATTTTTTATATTAACTTTGACTATTTATTTTATTCAAAAAATTTATTCAAACATATAAAATTTTATTATTATTTGCTTTATCATTGATGAAATTTAAATCACATCTAATAATTTTACACATTAAAATAAATTTTTTAAATAAAACGAATGGTAAAAGTTAATGTTAAAAGTCAACGGTGTCAATAATTTAAAACCGAAGAAGTAAATAAAATTTAATTATCTCTTATATATTTTTATAAAAGACAATTGTGTCATAGAAACTAACAGTTTTTTCAATGCATATTTTATAGTTTCTTAATAATTTGGTTTTAGTGAATTGATGGTTTTTTACGTAGAATTAGTTTCTTTATCTTTCGTTCTCTTTCTCTCCGTTTATCACTTAAGCAAAATAGTGATGTAACAAACTAGTAAATTAAAAAAGATAGCAGCTACTATTAATGCCTTACCAACTGACTTGCAAGCGTCCATCAATGCCGGCTGATTCTGGCGGAATTTTCGCGCCCACGAGCGCCGCGCCGCCGCCGTGGCAGATGCGAAGGGCGACGCGTTGCTCGTGCCAGACCGTACTCAATCTAGTAACGTCCGAACGTCATGGATTCTTGGTGGATTTCTCGCGCAATTCAGCGCCGCAGACTTGGCGAATGCGGCCGGTTGTGGGCACTCCGCGCGCAATGCCCATCCGAGGAAGGCCCGAAGGAGACTTGGAAGTTGGAACCCTCAAAAGTATGCGACTCGGAATCCTAGCTCGCGACGCCTCAAGCATGCAATGCGGCAGGGACACCGCTACGGCGACGCGGTGCGAGGCAATGCAAGTGCATGAAAATGAGAGGTGTGGTCGGTGGCAGGGGATCGACTGACCGTGGAGCATGGCGGAGAGGCTTCCGTTGGGGAGGTAATCGTAGACGAGCAGCTTCTCGTCCTTGGAGTAGTAGTACGCGCGGACGGGGAGCACGTTGCGGTGCTCCACCCTACCCAGCGACTCCATGTGCGCATCGAACTCGGGCCGCGCCACCGCCACGTCCTTGAGCCGCTTCACCACCACCGTCGTGCCTTCCTCCAGCACGGCCTTGTACGACGTTCCCACGCTGCCCTTGCCCAGCACCTCGGCCGACGCGCGGAGCAGGTCCTCCAGGTCGAAGCTGTACCCCGCGCCCTTCCCCACGAACACCAGCCGGCTCTGATCGCTCGCACCGGCGCCGGCGGCCGCGGCAGCTGCTACCGCAGCGGACCCCGACGCGCCGCCGCCCGGGTCCTCCTTGGGCGAGGACGTCATGC
>BCLG01003399.1:21079-54113 GCA_001602295.1 Zoysia matrella
AGGGCGCCGGCAGGGGCGCCCCTCTCTCCGGCGCCGCCGCGGAAGTCACGGCCTTCGGCCCCTCCCGGGCAGCGGCTCCGCGCCGGTGGCGCACGGCGCAGAGCACGCAGACAATAAGGAGGAGGAGCCCCACCACCACGGCGCCCACGGCGATGCCGGCGATTGCGGCGCCGGAGAGCTTCCGCTTCTTGGAGGCGGCCGTCACTGGTTCGCCGCCGGCCGGGCCGGGTGCCGGCGACGGGGGGAAGACCGGGCTGCCGCATGGCGGGAGCGGGTCGCCGCAGAGCTGGAGATTGCCAGCGAAGGAGTCCCGCGGGAAGCGCGAGAGCGACCTCGGGATGGAGCCGTTGAGGTTGTTGTAGGAGACGTTGAACACGTCGAGCCCCGGGATGCTGATGCTGGGAATGCTCCCGGAGAGGCGGTTCCCGTCGAGCCGCAGCACACGGAGCGAGGTGAGGTTGTTGAGCGCGAAGGGGATGGATCCAGACAGGTTGTTGTGCGCGAGCACGAGGCGCTCGAGCCCGGCGAGGCCGGCAATCCCCGGCGGAATGGCGCCGGAGAGCTCGTTCCGCTGCAGGAAGAGCGCCTTGAGGTTGGGCAGCTGGAGAAGGTCGTCGGGGAGGGGCCCCAGGACGCGGTTGGAGCGGAGCGAGAGCACTTGGAGATTAGGGAGACCGCCGAGCGTGCCGGGCGGGATGGCGCCGACGATGCCGATGCCCGGGAGGCGGACGTCGACCACGGTGGAGTTGGACTGGTCGCACGTGACCCCGACCCAGCTGCACGCCGACGTGTTGTTGCTCCACCCGAGCTGCCGCTGGTGCGGGGTCGCGGTCAGGAAACCCAGCAGCGCGGACCGCTCGCTCGCCGGCGGCTCCGCGACTGCGCAGAGACAGAGTGTGAGGAACACAGCCAAGACGGCCGCCGCCGCCGCCGCCGCGACGGGCGCGCGGGGGCCGGCCATTGCGACGGGCGTGGGGTTTGTCTGTCAGTTCTGGGACGCGGCTACAGGCAAGGCATTGGGGAGGAGGAGGTGGGGAACTTGACTCTTGAGATGAAGCTGAAGCTCGTAAGCTTTGGCTACCTCACTGGCGTTGCCGCTTTTTGGTGCGGGCGTTGGTGGCCTTTTGCCGGGGTTCCGTTTGTTCTTCCCTGGGGGGACGGGAAATTTCGCTCGAGCATTCGAGCACCAGGGGGTTGGTTGCCGGGTTGGGAGTTGGCCAGTTGGGACTGTGCGGCGAGGTGAGTGTGTGTTTTGTGCGCGTGGTACAGGCACACACAGCGCGGCTGCTGCAATGGCAGTGGCAGTGTGGGATCGGGATTCGGGACGGTAGGCGCGCCCGTGACGGCGTCGTGTGCCGCCCTGCTCCCGCTGCACGCTGCAACACACCAGGCGAGGGCCAGCAGCAGCAGCATTGGTCGTTGATGCATATCGGACTGGCGGGTGGTTTCCGTGGCTGGACCTGGGCTCGTGTGAACCGAGTGCCGGTTTTAGGCTTATCACCAAAACAACAAAATATGGGGCTAAACCCACGGCACGGAAGGGAAGCCTCCGGATCGCGGACGGATCAAGGAGGATGACGCTCGCCGGTCGCCGTCGATCGGGGTCCGGATTAGGCGAGCAACTGAGAGTACATTAGCCACCGGCGACGCACCCACGCGTTGCGCATGCAATGGAAGCTCGCAAAAGCGAGAAGCAACCTACATGCTTGTTACTACTGCTGCTGATCTTGATCCACGCCAACAGAAAAAAGCGCCACAGCCGCCACCTGGAAGACCTGATCCAGCCAGGTCACCACCCGTCCATCGAACCGCCGCGAGGCTTGGCGCGGAAGCGATGTGAGCGGCCGCGATGGATCGATCAATGTCCGCACGGATGATAACGGCCATCATCCCGTTCCTTCCCAATTCCCATCCATCATCCTCGAGGACCCGCCGGCCTGGCCGGGCCAACCAGGCCGGCGCGCGTCCGTGGCACGGCGGGTTCCTGCCTCGTATTTGGACGGCCCGATGCTGGTCAGCGGCGTTACGCACGCACTCGCGTGGCAGGAGTGACGAGAGCCAGGCCGCACCGGCTTCCTTACCTTGCATCCGCCGTACCAACTCCACTCTACTCCATATTCACCGCGCACTGCCGAGGTGAGCTGAGCGGAGCGGAGGTCGAGCTACCCGTCTCTTCCTCGCTTGATGCCACGCCTGCCCGGTTCCGGATTGGGTGCTCCCGCGGCGTGCAGGAAACTGGTTCGCGTTCGCGGCTTGGTCACTGGTCAGGCAGCATTTTAAGGCCCGAAAGTCCGTGCCCATGTGCTCAGCGTCGCACGAGGACGAGGATTGAAGACAGAGCGAGGCCGGTCGACGTATTACAGACTAGCGGGACGTCGCTCCGGGCTGGGGGCCTGTCTTTGTCATGTACAGACACGGGCGTAGTACTAGTTTAGTGCTCTCGCCATTGATTATACTACTGTTGCTGACATTGATCGATTACTAAGACTGCCAACGAAGGTGCATTGTTTTTCTATCTGGTTCTGAGGCTGGAGTTTTTGGTCGTGCGTGCGAGGTTGGCGGCGATGTGCGACTATTATTGTTAACTCGTATATTCATCCTCTAAAAATTATGTTAATGGCTCTAGTGAATTAACGATATTTTCTTCGCGGTTTAACAATGATTTGCTCGTAAACCCACCGGACAAGCTAGTACGTCCACAACGACCCGTAAAATTTCGCAACTTTATTTATGTTTGTTCTATTTATACTAATTTACATAAAATTGTTCACTATTATTTAGAATATTCTCTAATATATTTTAGTCAAATTCGTTGAAATTTTATGGTTTTAATTTTAGGATCAAACTTTAAACTCACTAGAACAACAAGTAAAAAATCATGATATCAAAGTTACTAATATTTTGAACTAGTATATGTAATAATAGAGTGATAAATTGTGTTTAGTGGACAAGTTATTAGATTTTCGCAATGACTTCATATCTTTGTATATTAAACGCCGTCCGTTCTCTCAACTCTCGTTGTGCCACGTCAGCTTAAAAAATATTAACCGTCGGATTAAAATCTCACGGTGTATATTAAAAAGAAAAAAAAAATCCTTTCTTCGATCAATGTAAAAGCATGCTTCTATTCGGCGGGAGCAGGCATGAACGGCCGTGTTATCATTCTAACTTTTTCAAGTCCACACACTATCTTGTCACAGTTAATTTCTTCTTATTCAATAAAATAAAACAAATATCATATATTTTCTTATATTTTATTTATTTAAAATATAATTTATAATTTATGCATTTCAAAAACAGAAAGAGTACCAAAAATATTTCAAAATGTCATTCGTCATAGACCACAACGATCTAATTGAATTCTTTAACTTTTATGCAAGCTTCTCGCAGTTGAAGCATATTTAGCACTATAATTTGATTCTATTTAGGTCACGACTAGAAAATCTGCGCGACAATTGACTCGCTTTTCGTGTATGTTTATTCCAAAAGATATAAGAGAAGTTATTATAAATTTATTCTACTTTTATATCTTGTAAGTATATGCTATAATTAAAAACATTTATATGTTATAAAAATGTATATTTAGATAACTTAAATTATTTATCTCTTAAAAATGCTCCTTGATTAGTATAAGACTAAGATTCAATTTTTTTCTCGCTTACAACTCCGTTTAAAAAAAATAGTAGCTTTGAACGCAATGTTTTAATCAAACATTACTAATATAAATTAAAAATAATTTTAAATTTATTAATTTACAAAATTAAAAATAATTTGTTTTAAAAATACTTTTTTAAAAAGTACCGATGCTACTTTTTATTAAATATTTTATAGATAACAAGAGTACTTATGCTTTGAAGACTATGTCGATAACTTTTTTTTGAGACTGGAGTATATGTTTATGTAACTTTGTTATCTATGTCGAGACAACTATACTTCTATTTGGTAAATAATAAATTTAAAATATATTGCTTCAATTAGGGCTGCACGATAAAAATATACACGAAAAGCGCGGTAATTACCGCGCAGATTTTTTAGTTTTCTCTGTGTCAAACGATACAGTTCGCAGATTCTCGCAAAGCTTATATATTTTATTTGCAGATAACCATGCCGCTTGCGGGTGCAACGATACTCTCCTTGCAACTGCGTGACGTGCTCAGCTGCAAACAACTGCTAGAACGACGGAGGAGCATGTAACCTCGCTGTGCATTGTACCGGTGCACGCACATGATGCTGGTCAGCTGCATGGGGCTCTTTTCGCAACCACCAGCATATACAACGCTGCAGTAGCGCAAGACGGTTGTAGTATTTCTGCACGCTGGAAAGTACTTTACGATCGAATCCAGTTGGCGTATTGGTTCCTGGCGTCATTGACCCGCTGCGACGCCGTAAGAGACAAATGCAGCTGCGTATCGCGGTTCGCAGAGTACGACCACTGCCGCAGAAGAAGTTGCGCCTGCGTAATGGTTGCCACGAGGCCTGTTCGCTTGCCATCCATGTGCGCGCGTCGATCGCCTGCTCCGTAGACTTGTCACTGGAGCCGAGCGAGGCAAATCTCTCGAGAACACAGACGCAAACGAAACCTCGCTTTTGGTTTCGTGTTGGCGCGTCACGTCCCCAACCGCCAGTCCCCTACGTGTCGCAAAAAATGAAGCCGCCAGTCCCCTGCTCCGGTGCTCCCAGCTCCGATCCCATGTCGCTGTCAACCTGTGATTGCCGCCGCCGTGCCGCGGCACCAACCAAAGTGTGCGGAGAAGTTAGGGGCATCTCGGCCTCAACCGCCGCCGTGGCCGCGCGCGCGGGGCCCGGATAGAGCATAGAGGCATGACCGCAACGGAACTTCTTGTTGGCTGTTGCTCGGCTGGTTGGTGGGGCTCGATGGTGGTGGACCGGTGGTTGCTCCGTCCATTCGCCATCGCGTCATCTGTTGCGCGATCAGCAGGGAGCAGCGCGACGTCGCTACGTGCACGGGCAGAGTGGTAGCTGCGATGCACGTAGACACCTGTGGATTGCAGGCGGCTCCCGACTGCCGTTTCCGTGGAACGATGGATCAGCAGGAGCTCATCTGGACTGCGATCACAGACGAGCCAGTAGTGATTCCAAGCGTCGTTGTGTCTGAAAAAGTAAGGAAAAGGAACGTGACCCTCTCCAACCCCACGTGCGTAGTGGACGATGATGGGGGTACCGAGCGACGCTTATTGCAGACGTTTTTAACGAAAAAACTTTTTTTTTTTTTCATCTTCCCGGCTACACGTGGAGTCGTGACAGGGTGAAAGAAAGCTTTTCGCGCGAGGGAAATGGTTGGCGTGTCCAGTTGCTAAGAAAAGAGGTAAACGGGAGCCGGACAAAGCCTGCAGCGAGAGAATAAAAATAACTACTAGTTTATCTTGCGAGATGGAATATCTGCCAAAAGTTTGATTCTCAGCGAATTCTTAATTACCGGTTAACTAGTTTTATCGGCCAGCGTCCATATTGCGACAGGAATCTAACGGCGAGCTTGCATGAGCATCTCTTTTGTCTCCTGGTTTTTGAATCCGTATTGATTGAGATACGCACTCAACAAATGACCAAGACGGTCAACAGACTCGACAAGGGACTGCCGAGCCCCTTGCAGCCGTCATTCACGTCACTGCCAAAGTACGGCTCCACCGGCGGTGCCACACCTGATGCAGTGTGTTGCCCCCGCCGCTACCAAGAAACCAACAACCGGCTCGTGCTCTTCGTACAGATGCAGAGGGCAAAGGACGCCAGTTTATCAGCGAGATTCGCTTCGGCCGGACAAGCAGGGAGGTAACGCCACCGGCGACTTTGTTCGCGGCGGCAACGTGATTTTTTTCTAGTGTGATGTGATTTCTGTTGTCGTAGAGAGAAGCTGGCCAACAAGATTGAAGCAATTTGATTGAAGTGGAGACCCAGGGCTTGTAAAACAGAAACCATTCAGGCCTCGGCCGCACATCGCTGGACGGGCCAAGCAACTTCCGCTTCCTGGGCCTCGAATCCTGGCTCATCACTTCGATCTTCGGTCGTCAATGTTTGTACGTAGCACGAGACTCTTGCAGATGCCTTCCAATCCTCTCGTTGCCATTAGACATCTACTCGTTTCTCCTAAATTAAATTACAAGAAAAAATTCATAAAAAACCTCCTCCAACAACTCTTTAAATATCTCCTTACTTTCAACTCTTTAAACACCTCTCTTCTTTCAAGGGTCTCCGAAATTTCTCTATTCCGAGGTAAATTTGGGTAACTTTTTGGGGTCCAATTTCATCTTTCGTGCAATTAACAGTGAGAACGGTTATTTACTTGATCAAATTTAAACTATATTTAGTGAAACTATTTGAAGAGATGATTAAAATAGACCTCATAATTTTTCAGTTGCCTTAAAAAATACTTTTTGAGATGATTTTTTTTAAGAAACTGTTAGAGATGCTCTTAGTATCGTGAGTTCGTGACCTCGACTACCACCAGTTGTATCCTATAAATAGTGCACTTTCCCTCCAATTTCTTCTCTCAGGCCGTTTCTCTATGTTTGTATTATGAAATTCAACTGTTTTCTATGAAAATTCTATATAATTCCATTAAAATTTCTATGAAAATTCTATATAATTCCATTAAAATTTCTATGTTCCAAAGTAAGCCTAGTTTAAGTCTAAGACTGTTCAACGGCAATTTGAAAACGACAATGAAGGCAAACAGTAACTGTATAAAAATGAACAGTAACTTGATGCTTCCTCAACCCGTCAGTGAACACCGCTGGTTTAATCGCTATCTGGACACTACGTATAACGACTTTTATGGCATAGACTGATTTGTTCAATGGGTCAACGCATGTAGCCCAATCATCCAGAAGCCATAATCCCTCGTGTCTAAAAAAGAAATTCGTTTTGGAGAGGATTTTGTTAAACATTAGAAATATAAATTATAAACAATTTAAAATTTGCTGAGTTTAGATATGTGAAAATTATACGATTAGATTTATCTTTAAAAGTAATTACATAAAAATATACATGTCAAAAATAGTTTTCTTTTTTATACCAGAGAGAGTATGTATCGCTTCATAAAAAAAAATACCTCATCTGTTTCTAAATTGTCGTCGCCGTTGACTTTTAACATTGCCTATGACTATTCGTCTTATTTATAAAATTAGTTCGAGTGTGTAAAACTACAAATCACTTTTCAAACACCTTCAATGATAAATCAAATTATAATAAAACAAATAGTCAAAGTTTATATTAAAAGTCAACGACAACAACAATTTATAAACGGAGGAAGTAAGTGTTTCCATACTATGCCATATATACTCCATCCATTCTCATACAAATGTTATTAAGATAATAAAATCTCATACAAATTAATACGAAACTGTTGTCTTAATGAAAATACTTGAAAAATGAAAAGACTTTGATTAGCAAATAAAGTGTTGACATCGGCACTCAACAGAGCATTGTTCAAGAAACAAAGATGCCTTCTTTTTAGTCTTAACAAGAGAATATGCTTCATCCAGCAAGTTTGGTCTTGGAAGCAAGCTATAACTTCTTGGGGGGTATTCGTTAGACTCTGCACAATTTTGCATTTGTCTATGAAGAACTGTGCTAATCAAGTTATCATCAACGAGACAACGACCGGTTGACTTTGCATCAAATTAAGGCCACCCTCACATCAATTTTTTCTATAAGCTCACCAATCTCTCAACTGGCACGACTCTCTCACGTTCGCGTACAATGGCCGCGGCCGGGACGTCGAACGGCGGCGACGTCCGCATCCCGATCCAAGAGAGCTCCGCGGCGGCCACCGAGGCAGACGCGATACGAGAGAGTCCCTTTCGTGTCACCACGCCACCTCGGCAGGACAAGGCACTGCCCCCGCTGGCACCCGCGTTGCCGTCGACGACGTCGCCCATGGACAAGACGCTGACGAGCATGGCCAACCTCGCGAAGCTGATGCCGACGGGCACGGCGCTGGCGTTCCAGGCGCTGTCCCCGTCCTTCACCAACCGGGGAGTCTGCCTCGCCGCCAACCGGTACCTCACCGCCGCGCTGCTCTACCTCTGCGTCCTCTCCTGCGTCTTCTTCTCCTTCACCGACAGCTTCCGCGGCGGTGACGGCAAGCTCTACTATGGCGTGGCCACGAGCAAGGGGTTCCTCGTGTTCAACTACACCAGGAAGGAGGACGACGACGAGGCCGCCGACGCCGAGCGCCGGCGGCAGGTGTTCAGGGACCTGCGCAGGCTCAGGATTCGGTGGGTGGACTACGTGCACGCGGTCTTCTCGGCCGTGGTGTTCCTGACGGTGGCGTTCAGTGACACCGCCGTGCAGACCTGCTACTTCCCCGTCGCCGGCGATAACGTGGCGCAGATGCTCACCAACCTGCCGCTCGGTGCCGGGTTCCTGTCCGCCATGGTGTTCCTCGTTCTCCCGACGACTCGGAAAGGAATTGGCTACAACGGACCGTCAACAAATGTCTAGCGACACATGCATGTGCTTGTACCGAATTGATGAATTTTGTGTATAATTTGTCAGTCATGTTAATTTGTTCATATTTCCGCACGTCATGTTAGGACCGTGGGCAAAGCCTTAATGTCAAGTCTTGCTCTTGCACCAACATCCGCTGAGCATTTTAGCATGCGAAACATTTCATTCCATATTTTGATGATGAGAAAAGGGATGAAACACAGCAGCATGAGAAACAAAAGTGCCAAAATAAGGAGAAAAATATGTGCGCGTCCTCGCCATGCCATGTTAGCCCATTTACCAGCATTTTAGCATCGTGATTTTTCTTGTTATATATTATAGTACTTTCCAAATGCAATTGTTATTTGTGATGCAATATTTTTGTTGACGCCGTCATAACTCTACCACATATATCAATCTAGCAGATTGAGGTCACTACTAGAATTTACCAATTTCCGTAGAGAATTTTCTCTTTTCTCAGGGTTTTAAAGGAAGTTCAAGGGAAAGATGATTTCCTTAGTGTTTGTTTAAATTTTCGGGAAATCAGATCTTTCCCTAGGATTGTAAGGGCACTCTCAATGTAAGTTTCTAGAGCTAGTTTCTTAAGGCACTCCCAATGGTGTATTAATAGTAGTTTCTATCCCTCTTAATTAGTTTGACACATCAGTCTTTTGCTTACGTGACAAAGAAATCAATGAAGAAAGAGTGAAAAATGAAGAAACCATTTCTACACTAAAAAACCACCTCTGCACTAAAACCAAAGCACTAAAAAATTACAAAATATGCATTGGGAGGACTTTACTATGACATAATTCTCTCTTATAAAATATATAATAAATCATTAAATTTTAATCTACATAGAAACTACTATAGAAACTATGTATGGGAGATGATTGAGTCTATACGATAATTTATTACTCTTAGAAACTATCTATGAAAACTTGCATTGAAAGTGCCCTAAGAGTAATAAATTATGCTTTAGACACAATTCTTTCAAATGCATAGTCTCTATACTAGTTTCTATCTAGATTAAATTTTAATAATCTCTTATATATTTTTAAGAGAAAATTGTGCTATAGAAACTAGTAGAGTCCATCTAATGCATTTTTTGTGATTTCTTAGTGCCTTGGTATTAGTGAAGAGATGGTTATTTGTTGTAAAAATGATTTCTTCATCTTTCACCCTCTTTTTTCATCAATTCTTTTGCCCCATAAGCAAAATGCTGATGTGTCATGAGAGTTAAGAAACCACAATTAATGGTCCATTGAGGATGCCCTAATTTTTTTTAGAAAAAATGAATACATTATTTCTCTAGTATTCAGATAGTTTTCTAAGAAAAGCTACCGTGCACGTGCACATGACAATCTCACCCATTCTCTCTCTCTCTCAATTTTAAATAGCTCACCCACTCCACTCCTCTCTCTCTCTCTCTCTCTCTCTATTTCAAATCTCCAGCAGCAGCGCATGGCAGCCAGGGGGCTGGTCT
Source organism: Zoysia matrella (assembly GCA_001602295.1). Classification (NCBI taxonomy): domain Eukaryota; kingdom Viridiplantae; phylum Streptophyta; class Magnoliopsida; order Poales; family Poaceae; genus Zoysia; species Zoysia matrella. The sequence continues at coordinate 31,011 of BCLG01003399.1, forward strand.
GGGTCGGCATCAAGCCTTGGCTGCCAGCGGGCGACGAAGTTCGTTGGCAGCCTGGGGCGGCACCAAGCAAGGCGACGGCATCGAGCGGGCGGCGCGCAGCAAGGAGCAGGACAGCCAGCGACAGCGGCGGGGGCTCAGACGACCGGCGGCAATGGGGCTTCGGCGAGCTGCACGTGGCATTGGTAGTGGTGGCGGGCGCGGAGCAGCACAGGGCAGCATGGTGGTGGCAACATCGGCGAGCAGCGGTGCGGCTCAGCGGGTGGCACGGCGGACAGCGCAACGGCCGATGGAGCGCGGCAGGGAGGCTCGACGGCACAACATCGAGCGGCGGGGCGTCACGGCGGAGAGGTGCCTCGGCAGCTGTGCGGTGGAGAGTGGTGGCTCGGCGGGCGCATCGACAGGCGACGGCGGGGCGACTCCGGCGGCGGGGCGACTCTGGGCGGCAGCGGTAGGGCAGCGGGGTGGCAGGGGTGCAAATGGAGGTGGGCAGGTCGCGGCGGCAAACGGTGGTGCGAGCGACGATGTGTGGCGGCGCAGCGGTGGCCGGTGACTGCGGCGGACGGTTTTATTATTTTTTTTTATTCAGACATTTCCCTGCAGCAAAGATTCTTCGGGAGCATTGAGTTCCCTACGGTTCGGCGTGGAAACGGTAGGGCACGGTCTCGTTCCCGATGACTTCTTTTCTTTTCTTATGGTTTTCATCCCTACTAGGGAAATTTACAGATTTAGTGGGGTCCCGTTTGGAATGTTGGAATCTCTACATTCTTATGTACTATATCAGATCATGGAAGACGCAGTTGTTTTTTTTTTTGATCTCCTCAACAGAATTATCAAAGACCCCTGATATTGGAAAAATCACAGCCTGAGTTGGGTGCGTCAGTTGTTTTTCAATTTCCTCTGTCGTGTGTTCTGTTGTCATACATGGCCTTTAAGACCTGTTTAAGTATAGCTGAAACTTAATAAAAAAATAGTTTATTTCTTTAGCTGATAAAAAATAATTAAAAAATAAGATACTGTGATGCTGTTTAGTTCATTTTGAAAAGCTGCTGAACTAATAAACTGTTTAGCACAACTTCTGCTGTAAATAAGCTATGCCTAAACAGCGCAAAGTTCAACTTATGTTTATTCGGCAGCACCTAAAAGGGGTTCCAAACAACCTATCAACTCACCTGTTTGCAAGTTTGTAGCGAGGTTCAGTGACATGCAAAGTAAGCGCTGCTACATGCACCGTACCTCAAGAATATTTCTTACCATGAATGTAAAAGTAACAAGTCTCGTGCTATATATTAAAGTTAATCAAACTAACTACAGCATTACATAAAAAATTTGTGCTACTTCTCTGGTTCTACTTCTCCAGACTCTCCACGATGACCTCCCGTAGCGCGCGACGCGACTCCTCGACGTGGCGTCGCGTGATGAACGGGTGCGCGAGCAGCTGCGACGCCGTGGCGCGCCGCCTCGGGTCCTTCTGCAGGCACGCCGCCACGAACCCTCGCAGCTCGGTCGACGCCGCCAAGCTCTCCGGCACCGACGGAGGCTCGGCGTCGCAGATGGCCGCCCTCAGCTTGTCATATGGCGCATGTTTCAACGAAGGGACGAAAGGACGCCGCCCGAGGAACAGATGTAGGATGGTGACGCCGAAGGCCCAGACGTCAGCGGCAACGGCGCCGCGTGGCCCGGCGTGGGCGTTGGGCACGAACCGCTCGGGGCTCTTGAACGCGGTCATGCCAACAGCAATGGAGACGCGGCGGCCCTTGCCGTCGTCGTCGTAGAAGATATTGGACTCGCTGAAGTCACCGATCTTGACGTCCCCCTGGGAGTTGACGAGGACGTTGCTGAGATTCAGGTCGAGGTGCGCAACGCCGCGGGAATGCAGGTGCGCCAGCCCCTCGAGGCACCGCGCGGCCACCTCGGCGAGGACCGGCTCGGAAAGGCCGCGCCTGCCGCGTTTGCTGAGGACGCCGGCGAGCGTCCCGGCGTCCATGAGCTCGAGCACGTACGCGAGCTTGTCCTCGTCGGGGCTGCCGAGGACCGCGTGCCAGCGCACCACGTGCGGGGATCCGTCGGAGCGTCGGAGCGCCTTGGCCTCCTGATTGTCGGAGTCGCGGTCGGGGTAGTGGACCGTCTTGAGCGCGAACTTCGCGCCGGTGCGGCGGTGGCGCACCATGGTGACCACCCCACTGGCTCCGGAGCCGAGGTCACCGATGTGCTCCAGGTCCGATAGGCGCAGCTCCTCGTTCGCCGGCGCCTTGAGCATCTCATGAGGCGCGACGGGGAGCCGGAGAAAGAACTCATGGGGCGCGACGGGGAAGGCCGGGCGAGACATCAGGTGCGCAGAGGTGAAGACGGCGCCGCTACTCTGGAAAGGAATGTCTGCCGCCGTCGGCGCGATTAGGTGAGCAGGGACGAGGAACCTCTGGGTTCTGAGGGCTGGGTATTTATAGGGCGGCTTCGGGAGAGGTCGAATCATCGAAGTCGAATCGATTCGGATCGCTGAAAGGAGGAAGGATATCTGAGCGTGCCGAGAAAACAGGAGGCAGGGATGCCGGATGCATACGAGGTAGGAGTACCTCGGAAACAATAAAATTAAAAACTACCTCCGTTTTAGTTTTAAGGTTACGTTATAATATTTGCCCTATAAGTATGATAATTATTACATATTTTTATAATTACTTGTTCTAATGTTCTCGTACTAATGAGATAGTTTAAAGAAAATATTAACTTAAAAAATAATATATTAATATTAAAATAAATTTTTTTTGTTTTTTAACAACTTTCTTCAGATCCCGTATGTTTGTTTTAGATAGTTGTGTTTCTTTATCTCTACTCTTTAATAGCACAATTTTTTTTTTCTAAATGCAAATAGTAAAATGTCGTCAACAGAGATAGTTTAGACTACGTGCACACAGAAAATGCATATAGAATTATACTTTTTTTATAAATTTAACGAATAAAATATGTCCACAGACATCTTTTACAAATCAAACGCATGAATTCTTAAGTTCACACATATCATTGTAGTTAACAAAACACAACTACTTAAAATAAATATATGAGATCTCAAAAAAATTGTTAGAAAATAAAATAAATTTATTTTAATATTAATATATTATTTTTTAAATCAATATTTTTCGTAGACCGTAGCATTAGTACGAACACTGGGACAACTTGTTAACTAACAATGGTCCGTGTGAGCCATAATCTAGAAGATCAAGAAATGGTCCGTGTGGGCTATGATTTAGAAGATCTAAAAAATCTCATCTATTAGATTTGTAAAGGGTGTTTGTGGAGAGATTTTATTCATCAGATTTATAAGAACAGATAACTCTGAATGCATTTTCTATGTGCACTACATTTGAACAATTTTTATAAAATAAATGATTAAAGGTGATGTTAAAAAGTCAGTTGTGTTAATATTTTAAATCTAGAGGGAGTATATCAGTGGGACTAGCCTTTCGAAGATGGAAAAACCATCTTCTGAGCAACTCCAATAAATATCTAAACTGGTTAACTAAATTTAGTTGAGTTGGAAAAAAAGTTTAATTGGTAGCTATATCAGCATCTAAAATTTTGCTTCTCTCTCACCAAATTAGGTATCTAGATACAGTAATAATTTAGATTGACCTATACTTCAAAACTATAACCCACAAGATATAAATTAGAATGATTTGATAGATTTAACATTTGAGAAATGTTGAATATAAATATCTGTTGGAGATGAAAACTACTAATTTTAATTTATCAATGACCTAAATATAAATTTAGATACAATAAATTTAGGTAAGATGCAAAAAAAACCTCATAGAAGGTCACCGTCAAGATCATCCGCGCTACGAGCTCTTGCTGTTGATCGCTTTTACTCTATTAGCGCAATAAAAACCAAAGAAGCGTCAAAAAAGATATACGTCGGCAAAATATTCTTTATGCTATTAATATATCAGCATAAGCTCTAACAAAAGACGGGCTCAGTCAGCAGGAGTGGCGATTTCTTGCCTTCTCCAACTGATAATTTTGTTTAGGGCAATCAATTACAAAACATTTGCTAGGCTTTACAAAATACTTCCGATATCTCCAAACAAGAAGAGAAAAGCCTACCTATAATTTACAATATAACTAAAGAATTTAAAATAATCATGCTTCCATGCTCCAGTCGTCATCATCATCTCTTCTGAAAGTTGAACTTCATGATGGCAAAGCCAAACAGGAAGGCGAAGAGCACCGCAAACGCCACGACAACGGTCGCCACCCATCCCAAGAAGCTGTGCTTGAAGTCGAAGTAGTCCTCGACAAATACTTTCACCGGTGTGCCGTCATCCATGGGCGTCGTCATGTCTCCAAACTGCGACACAACGAGCCCGTACAGCGTCCATGCGACAGGGCATATGTAGCAGTACCATCTCCACCAGATCGGCACTTTCTGAATGCAGCGTCAGGCCAGAAAAAAGATATCAGCAACGGAAATGGATATATGCCGAAGTAGCAGGTGGCACAACGAGGGTGAAGGCGCTTACTGGTCGGGGGATGATGAACCCAGAGAAGAGATTCCATATGGCGTAGAATGCCGAGGAGACGATCGAGGCAATGTGGTAGTTTGGTGTCATGCCGACAGCCATCATGCCGTAGAATGTGAAGTAGAGCAGCGTGAAGTAGCCAAAGAAGAGGTACCAGAAGAACTTTTCAACCGTCCACTCAAACCCGATCATAGAGTACACTATGACCCCATAAAGGGTAGCCTGAACCAATGCGTATGGGAGTTCAATGACAACCTGCGAGGAGAAAAGCTGATCAGTGTCTGGCTCTGTAGAATATGCAGCAAACAGCAACTGAAAAGGGAATTCGGAACTGATTTCCAGGAGAAACATTCACCTGGCCAAACGCATATGGGAAAGCTGAGTACATGCCAGCAGCTCTTTCACGGTAAAAGACAGTACGCTCCACAGCCACCACAGGCTGAACTGAGGTACAGTTCATGACACCGATGAACAGCACCGCGGAGTACATTGACCCCATAGCATTAAACAAGTCTTGGGACGATTTCCTGGAGTATGAAGCAAAATGTCAATAAGAATTCAGATGCAGCACCTCATTTATTATGTGTGATGGTACAGTTTGGCATCACTTACACTTTACCACCTAGATCCCAGAAGATGGTGCCGAGGAGGAGAGCGATGATAGTGGTGAAAAAGAACCTAACGGTATTGTAAGGAGGGTTCCTCCAGTATGACAAGTTCTGCTTCCACAGGCAAGCCATGCATTGTGTGAAGGAAGACTGTGAATACTTGCTAGGGAAATGCAGCTCGCTTGAACCAGGTGCTGGTTGACTTAATTCCTTTATCAAAACCTTGTTTCTCCTGTAAAACAAAACAACCAATTCATTACCCGACTTAAGAAATGCTCTGGAGAATGAAGGTTGGTAATATTGAAAACTACAAAGTGCAATGGTATGTAGCAATCGATAGACCTCCATTTTTTGGTCAAATAAGCTTAGTATGAAAGACTGACTATATAGCGCCCACATAATTTAAACCTAACATAATTAACTTCAGAATTTGTGCTCCTCTTAGTTACTTTGACCACCAGGAATTTACTTACTGGTAAAGATCAGATTTCTTGTATATGTCACTGAAATCAACACCTAGAATCTGTTCTTGAGAGACTGTGGTCACTTCCAGCATCCATGTTGCTGGATTATAGCCTTCTTTAATTTTGCTAACCCCTTGAATGCCCTGGATAATATGAAATCACAAAATATTATTAGTAAGCTTGAAGAAACTTGATATATGTATATCCATGTTTTTTTAATGTCACTTTACCTCAAAATATTTGATCAATTCTAAAGAATGATGGCCTAGTGGACCAGCATAGATCTCTTCTCCACCACGCTTCAGCAAGAAAAGCTGCAAGCATTAATAAAACCTTTTAGCCCTTGCAAGTTCGGTCAGCTTTGAAAAAACAGCTAAATAATTCTCTGCCCAATCTATCACTTATTCAGAAAGTTGCTCAGAAATCTCCGATGTGAATTCTCACTCACCTCATCAAATGCTTCAAATATATCAATGCTAGGTTGATGTATCGTGCAGACCACAGTTCTACCAGTATCAACAGTGTTCCTCACTGTCCTCATCACAATTGCAGCTGCTCGGGCATCAAGCCCTGAAGTTGGCTCATCCATGAAGATGATTGAAGGGTTTGCAACAAGTTCAACTGCAATGGTAAGCCTTTTCCTCTGCTCAGTCGACAGACCATTCACCCCAGGAAGTCCGACCAAAGCATCTCTCAATGGTTTGAGCTCCACAAGCTCCATCACCTCCTCAATGAAGATCTGCACGTTCAAAAAAAAAAAAAAAGGGTAAGCAGCTGCCTCCTCAGTATCAAATGAATGGGTAAGTTGTAACTATATGTGTGACTGACCATTCTTCTGTTTGAATCTACATCCTTGGGAAGCCGAAGCCATGCTGAGAATAGTAGTGATTCATAGACTGTCACCTGTGGTGAGTGAATATCATTTTGTTCACAGTATCCTGATACACGTGCGAAGGTCTCTTGTTTCTTCGGGTATCTAGAAATGCTGATGTTTCCTTCAATGTACCCACCAGTCTTTCTCCCTGCCAAGACATCCATCAGAGTAGTCTTTCCTGCACCACTGACACCCATCAGCGCCGTCAACACCCCTGGCCTAAAAGACCCACTGACACCCTTGAGGAGCTCCAAACGATGTTCAGTTACGCCCTGTGCTTTCATTTCCTGTTATAAATTTAAGGATACAAATTAGTGACCAATTTTACAGTTGATATAGCAGTATGAGGCAAGGTTCTATCTTTACCGGTGGCATGTCAACAGAGTATCTGATATCATTGAAGGTGAGTGAAAGTGGGACAAATGGGAGGATCATCCCCCTTTGAGCCGTAGAAGAACCATCTTTTGCTGTTCCTGAATTAGCTCCGGTATTGGTTTCTGTTGACCGACGAGTGCTTCCTGATGCCGAAGGGTTGACATCCAGAACCTCACCAGTGATATTTGCATGCTTCTCCTTCAGCTCCTCTTCAGAAACAGATGGCCGGGAGTTGCCATATGCTGAAAATAAGAAGAAAGCGACTGATAGTTTAGATATTGCAAAAACCAATAGTATACAGCAAACAATGAGCAACAAGTTTCGCAGGTACTTACGCCTAAGGTATGTAAGTGCAAGAGTGAAGAGTGAGTTGAAGAGTAAGGTGAATCCAATCATTGCACCAAAGCCAATCCAGTACCACTTTGCTTCCGGGAATAGTCCACGGGACTTAAGGACTTGCACGCCTAGGGTCACGTTGGATGTACTGCTATCCAATATTTTATTCCAGCTACTGCCAAGCATCTCATTTACTGAAATGGCACTCTGAGCATACATCATTGGGGAAATCCAGTAACCCCAGATCCACCATTTCTTGATTTTCTCTGCAAGAACAGATACAGAGAAGCACAGTATGAAGAAACAAACATTGCACACACACACACACACAGAGAGAGAGAGAGAGGTGATTTCCCACCTCTCACTAGAGTAAATCCTCCCAATACCATGACAACTAGCAACATAAACGATGAAAAGACATTTGCAACAATCATGTTCCTCGTTGCCCCACCAATAAATCGAAAAAGTGACCCTGCCATCTGATTGACTGCTAATAGAAGCAGATACTGCTTGAAGAACCTGAAGGAAACAATCATCATAAGAACATATGTGACACAATAGCAGAGTAAAATACATTACTTTAGTAATGTGACCATATAATGGCAAATCTCACCTGCCGACATTTGGGTCAAATCCAATGACATAGTATGTCAAGAATACAAATCCACCGACCTCGATAAATGTGATGGGTATTTTGAGGATCCATGAGGGGATAGTGTAGGCCCATGCCGGAAAGAAAAGGAGGTCCCTCTGCTTAAAAAATACAGGCAGCTTGAAGACAGTGAGAGGCAGCTCAGAAAAGCCATTGAACATGATCATAAGCACTCCAAAGAAGAGCGCGCCCATGTAGATGCCTCCACTGGTCACCGAGTCACGCTTCATTGTTGTACGGAAAAAAAGAGTCATTGAAATGGTTGACATGAGCATCAGCTGTAATGTCAGGGTACCAACGAGTTAGTCATATTGCCGTTTCCGTTACATGCCAATCCTTAGACTAATAGAAATTACCTGGAAGGTTCTGAACATGTAGACGAAAGAGTTCCTCTTCATGAGAAGGATCTCCCGGTCTATGTTTGCCTTCAGCAGTTCCTTGCCACTCACCCCGTACCTCGTGGTGGTAAGCGCAGCTGGATGGCTCTTGCTCTTGTCAAAAGGAACAGCAAGCTCATTTGCTATAGCTCTGCCAGTGTGGAATGACTTGAATGCAGTCGCAAATTCCATCACGGTGACAAACCGATAAGGTTCATGCCGCGCCCAGTACTGCCTCTGATCTTTCTTTGATGTCACCTGCTCAGCATTTCATTGGAATTAGTTAGATAAATGTTACATAATTGTACATTGAAATATGGTGCATTGCACAAACCTCTTGCAAGAAGTCAGCAACACCCTTCCTTTCAGGGCATCTGAACCCCATGGACTCGAAAAATTCTAGCACATCCTCTCGGGGGCCCTGGTACACGATCTGGCCATCTGAAAGGAGGATGATGTCATCGAAAAGGTTGTAAGTCTCAGGTGCTGGCTGCAGCAATGAGATGACAGCTGTGCCACTGAGGATGTGGATGGATTGCCTCAGCGAGTTTACAATCTGGAATGTTGTGGAGCTATCAAGGCCAGTTGAAATCTCATCCATGAAAAGAGCTCTGGCCGGCCCAACTAGCATCTCACCTACAGGACACAACCATAGAGATTTTGCTCACAATACTCTTATGTAAAGGCAATGTTTTGAACTAAAAAATGGTTATCTATTTACCAGTTGTAACACGCTTCCGTTGTCCACCAGAGATGCCCCTCAGCATTTCATCCCCTACCAATGTGTCTGCGCATATCTCTAGTCCTAATATCTATGGCAAGCAATGTACATATAGTAAGGACAGACTAGATTTATATTTCAATCTGAACTTACTCGTGTCTGCAGCTAAAAGTTGCATATACCTTGAGAATATAGTCAGTGACCACATTGGCCTCTTGCCCTCCCATTGCAGATGCCTGATTAATTAAGCCGGAAAATTATAATAAGCCTTCACTTCTGATTAGTTAAGTGCTATGAATAAGCAAAAAATCGAGAGAAAATAGTACTGGATTTAGTCATGTAAATACTTGCCTTCATGAATGCGTCGATATCAGCATCAGGCTTGATGTTTGCTGCCTTCTCACGCCTTGACAGCTCAGTCAGCATATCTGATAACATAACAGGAAAGAAGGAAAACATGGTAAGTATCCAATCAAACAATGACGTCCAAATGAGTGAATGTGCCTAACTGTTCGGAATCCTACCGAAACGGGAGCCAACACCCTGGCAACGGGCAGAGAATGCAAGTGTCTCCCTCACAGTCATCTCTCCTATGTGGAGGTCGTGTTGGCTGATATATGCGGCTGTCCTCTCAGGCACAAACTCCGTCATCTCATGCCCGTTGTAGGTCACTTTGCCTTTAACCTGCATGTGGTTTCGATATCAGTAAGCTGTGTCAGCAAGTGCCCATAAAAGTTGCCCCTTGTTTCTTCACTGCTCATTCCGTACAAAAGTTGAGAGTAAACAAGATGCTGATGGGTGTGCAGCGAGGAAATACACAGATGGGTAGTAGTAGTACTATTTGGAATGCATAATTAAATGCAGTACAATATTCTATTTGTACGACCTTGAGGTCTTTGTCAAGCCTTCCAGCCAAGGCGAGCAGCAAGGTAGTCTTGCCTGATCCAGGTGGACCTAACAGCAAAGTCATCCTGCATACACGTGAGGAAGGTGAGTTTTTTTTTCCCCTGAAACCGTGAAGAAGGTGAGTTGGAACTGGTGGAAGTAGCGAGAAATCGAATCCCAATATATTCGAGGTGAAAGCTAATCTAATTTCCTGCACATGGAAGGAGAGGGGGAATAATTCGCCGAATAAACATCGTGCCTCAGATCAGGGGGGGGGAAAAAACGAATTGACGTTCTAGCGTAAAGTTAATAAAAAAAGACACGGGAGTTGGTATATTCGCACCTGCGTGGCTTGATGATGCCGCTGACGTCGTGGAGGACGGGCATGGCGCGCTTCCTGCTGGGCAGTATGCGCAGCGCGTTCATCGCTTCCTGAACCAAACAAGACGAGCACCCAATTGATCAAACAATCAGCTTGCGCTGTGTCGGTCTCGCGCACGCGAGTGAAAACCCACAACGCACGAAGCAACGTACGGGGACCGACGCGTACCTCGACGGTGTTGACGACGGAGTTGAGGACGGTGGGGAGGCCGCTGCTGCCGACGCGCACCTCCGCCTCCGCCTCGAGGTTCTCGAACCGCACCTCGATGGTGGGCATCTCGATCCCGACCCTGTAACGCCGCCAAAACATGAAACGCTCGCAAATCGTCAAACACCCGGCGAGCGAGCGCGAACCGCGCGGACTCACGGGCAGATTGCTGCTACCGCTGCTGCTGCTGCTGCTACGACGACGAGCGACTAGTTTTCTACTCGCTCACCTGTCGATGCGGTCCTTGAGCTTGAGCAGGAAGCGCTCGTTGTCCTCGTCGGCGACGCGCACGAGCCGCTCCAGCAGCGCGCGGCGCTCGCGTGGCCCGAGGCTGAGCACGTCGACGTCCACGACGCCCTTACCCGCCTCCTCGTCGTCGCTGCCGAGGCCGAGCGGGACGATGGCGCGGCGGACGCGGTCGTGGGTCGGGAGCCTCTCGAGCGCCGCCCACCGCAGCGCCTCCTCGTCGTCCTCGTCCCTGGAGGAGCGCGAGAACACGTCGTCCCCGCGCCGCCACATGGACCCGCTGTCCCCGCGCCGCATGCTCGCCACCTTCTGGATGTCCCCCGCCAGGTCCATCCTCCCGCCGCCGCCGGCTAACCAACCTCTGACTCCGACCGAGCTTTTCCACGCCGCTGCGATGCTCTCCAGAACCGGTGCGTGCGATTGTCGGGCCGCGCGCGAGGCTTTAGGCGCCGCAGCCTACGACACCGGGTTTTCCTTGACGAAGCGACGACGGAACGTGGTTTTATTGTTGGGATCGTGGACTTCTAGAAGGCAAGCTGTTTTTGCATGTGAATGGGAGTGTTTAATTATCACTGATCAATCGTCAATGGATTAAGCTGCCCATTTCGTTTACTCAACGTGCTGCATGTTCGGCTGTGTTGCCCGACTTCCACCTCACATACTTTTAAATTCAACTTTGATTATTTATTTTATTAAAAAAATTAATAAATTTTATATAATTTGATTTATTATTATAATTATTTGATTTATAACTGAAAATTTTACACATTCGAACAAATTTTTTAAATAAAACGAATAGTCAAAGTTAATTGTAAAAATCAATGATCACATCAATTTAAAAACGAAGAGAACACGTGAGAAAAACATCGAAAGATGAGCGTCAGACGAACCCGTCCCTAGGCAAAGAGGGGCTGAGCGGGGAGCCTGTCCCCCCCCCCCCCCCCCCAATGCATATGGAAAACAATAATAAATATTAAATAAATTTTAACCCGTTTAAAATTCCAATTTGATCAATTCAATGTAAGTATAATATTATTTTGCACTCTCATTCTTATTTTCTGAGCGGCGAAGTGGGGAGGGGAAGTTCGCTGCGGGAGCGCCTAGTTCGGCGCATTCCATACTGAGCCCTAGTTCAAACGCACCTACCCATAGCCGCTTTACGATGTGCTCGAGCTTAGTGATGGTCCATGTCACGTACCACGACGACACCCCTCCTCCAATCAGAACGCTAGCCCAGCTCCCACGCCGATCTGATGTTGCTATCCTAGGAGTATTCTTTTGAAAAACCCATGGCACCCGAGAAAAACAAAAAATCACGCCGTCTGCAGCTCCGAACAGCTCGCTCCCCACCTCTGCCAGAGAGGCCCCCCTGCCAAAAAAACGTCGACGTCGGGGGGCCACTGGCGCGGGGTGCTCCAGACGTCTTTGAGAAAATCGGCACATCATGGCACCCGAACAGAGAGCCTTCCCACGACGAGACGTAAAGCGAGGGAAATCTCGCTGAAGCTTTCATCAGGAAAATGAGAAAAAGGAAAAGGAAGCAAAAGGTGTCAGGTAGGCAGCGGCGGTGAAAGTGGCCCGTCCAAAGCCGAGGACGGCCGGACACTCGAGCGCAGGTGAAGAAGGAATGGCGCCCCCCACCAACGCCAAAAGTGGAAGAAGGAAAAGGGTCGTTCCGTTGTTCTCTCTCTTTTTTTTCTTTTTTTTCTAAGAAAAAAGGGCATTCCATTATTCCAAATTCCTAGTATTTCCCCCACATCCGTGAGAGAGCCGAAAACGCACTCGAAGGCCAGGCCATCTGCCGTACCTCGGTGTACCGGTCCTGCACCACTCATCGCGGCGTTTGACCGGTGGCTGCCTTGCTCGAACTCATAACCTGTTTGATCAAACGTGGGGAACGAGTTGCGTCCGCGAGACGGGCACCGGCGGGGGTCGCGCACGGCAGCGAGCGGCTCTCGCCAGCGCAGCAGCACCCGTCGCTTTTTCTTCACCGTCGCAACGGAAACCGTACCTGCCCCTGGACGGCGATGCGAATCGGAACGGACCCATTTTCTTTCGGGTACACGCCACTCGTGCTCCCTGCCCCCAACCTGATAGGAGTGGCTAATACTCCTCCGTACTACTGTTGTCCCGCTCGGAGCCAAGCGCGACGCGTCGCCACCGGCAGTAACTGCGGCGGCGGAACAGGAACAGGACGACGCCGGGTCAAAGGGGCGGTGGCAAGCGCGCCGGCCGAAACGGAGGGCAGGGCACCAACCAATCCAGCGACATGCGGAACGCGCCGCGCTCTGCGGTTCACGTTCTTCTTCTCCCCGGTACACTTGGAGTTGGAGAGACGGCCGAGAATAACCTACCTGCTGGGCTGCTCGAGCAGTTTCTCGTTCGAGTTAGGTGAGCGGGTCTTTGCCTTCGTGTGCTTATCAGGATCAGGACTTGAATTCAAGCGGCTTCTTGTTCACGATGCGTATATTTTGAGTGTCACAGGGTTTGTTGGTAGTGGCTGTCTGCTAGGAGTACTCCAGCTTTTCAATCCTACGTCTTTCGACAAAAGAGTGGTAGTACTAGCTCGCGAGGTCTATTTGTTTAGACTTGTAGCAAGCTTTTGAGCTCTAAAAGCTCAAATTAAGGGCGAGCTTCTTATCCTAAATTTTCTAGTAAAAGCAAACCCCTCATCAAAACCCTAATCAAGCACAGTCCCCAAGCTAGCGTTTGTCGTTTGATCGGTCATCGATCACACCCAATTATCCACTCCATAGTCTCCACCTAACAAGCAAAGCAACAATCAGGAGCATTTTATGATGAGTGGGTAGGTGGCTTACACGAAACAAACACAGCCACCGGACAAAGGAGTCGATCACGAGTCGCGGACGCAGACGACGAAGCCGCCAACCAAGGATCGATCGCTCGAGCCACCGGGCCAGGTGTCCGTCAGCCGGGCGGTCTTCGGCCGCTTGAACGCGTGGTCGAGCAGCCGCGAGCCCGTCCGACTGATTCGTCAAACCCCCTGCGTCGCGTCGCTGTCAGAATCTACGGTACGTCACGGGTCCGAACGCCTGCGATCCTCCGTGATTGACTTCCCGGCCGGCCGGACCCGTTGCCTGGATTCGTGCGTCCGGCAGGCCGAAGTACACTGTCCTGATCCTTCCTCATCGATCGCGGCCTCGCGGGTCTGAACTGGCTGTTTTCAGCAGAGGGCCGTGCCGAACATTGCGTGGAAACTTAGATCGTCAAAAGGAAGAATGTTATGTAAACACGTGTGTGCTAACAAAGTACTCTCTCAGTTCCAAAAGAAGTTTATTTCTAGATTCATTGACTGCAACAACATAAGATTTACATTTCTAGATTCACCTTGAAAAATAGTTTTATAATATATAGTTTAAATTTCTTTTATTTTAATTATCATTTCAACTAGAAGAAAGAGATCAGTGTAATTCATGGAAGATTGAAACAAGAGGCATGCAAGGAAGAGAAGGGCTGGATTTTCCTTGTGCTTCCAATGATACACATACTTTTCATATCCAACATTTTTATTGTAGCATTATGTAACACACACTTGTACACAGTAAAACTCGCGCATGGCACACTTGAAGGTCCCCTTTGGAACGTGTTTTTTTTCTTCTAAATCTTACATCTTTTTGGTAAAATTAAATTGATTCACATGAAATTCCAATGTAATTTCTACTCATATATGTCTCTATTATTAGGCTAGGACATCCCCACCATTCTCCCTCTTTATTGTCCAGAAATGGAGTATCATATTCTATTTTGGGGCATGTACTAATAAGCAATCACAATCTTATCCAAAGAAAGAGTCCTTGCATTGCTTAGAATCATCTATTTATTCATGAGACTTTTTATGGTGCTTGAAAGGTAGTACTACTACGCATATGTGGCATTTTAGTGTACTCCGTACGTGGTAGTACGTAGCATTATGTCACGCACACTTGTACGCACTAGTCTGGCGCCGCGCGCTGGAAAGAATGGATGGTTACGTCGAAGGAGGGTACTGTTAGGCTAGGATGCGTATAGCATACTGGGCCGCGAGGCGAGCGCGCAGACTGGGCCGTGAGTTGGCAGGCCGTGGGCTCCTTTCAATACGATCATACGACAAGTCGACAACAACAGCCCCAGCCCTCTGCATTGGAGAAAGAAAGAATCTTGTGCATGTTGAAAACGAAGCTACTATCCCTGGTAAGTACAGTATCTTGGGGCGGCATCACCTATTTCTGAATCTCTGATCCCATGCACCACTTTCAATGCACTGTATGGCGTGATCGTGCTTGTTTCTCGTAATCTCTCGCTCGTTCTTTTGACTTTTGAGCAGAACGACTAACCGGTCAATTCAAGGGCGTCGTTTTTTAGCCGTCCCTCTCGCGCGTGTTCCAAGCCCACACGCAGACGGTCGATGGTGCCATCCGACCGGCTTTACGGTGCCACCCCGGCAGCCGGTACATGGATAGACAAAGCATGGTGGAGATGCGACGGCACCGACGCAGCCGGGACTTAGGTTCCATCGATGGCCAGGCCATCCAAAGCCATGCGGTTGGCGCTCAGAGTCAGAGCGGCTCGCTCGCTTCGCTTCCCCCGTCCAACTTCCCCTGCGCGTTGCAATCTGCCTCAGTACCACCACCTCCACCCGAAGAGCCTCCGGGGGAGAAGAGAAGGTCCGGAGGCGGAGCTCCCTCTCGGTCCAAAAAGGGGGGCGCTGCTGCGGGCCGATCGAGCTGCTGGGTCATGGACGCCGTTAGCCTATTTTCCATGGATCTGGCCATCTGGGAGAGCCGCTTGACGTTTGGTTGGGATAGGCTTATGTATTGCATGCCCCAGGAGCTGCATCGGCCGTGCATGGACCTTTCTTTGGATTGAAGGGAGCTCTGCAGTCTTTCTTCACCTCATTTTCTTTTATCTAGCTACGATGATTTGCTCTTTTCATTGACGTGTTTTTCAGCGTAGCACAAAACTGATAATAAAAGGTTGCCTGCGTCAAGAATCGAAGCAAAGCGTGCGTATGCATGTATGTACTAGCAGGTTGGAAGTATCTGTTCTCAGAATAATCTCAGAACAAGTGTAAGATTTATCAGCCGATGAAAGTTAAGTTCAACTAAATTTATAGATACATTTATCAATACGCATGATATATACATCTAATGATCCAGCCCCTGCGACCGATCAAACTTTCAATAAGATCGTTAGGGCATGGTAGTTTAATAATTGAAAATTGTTGATGGCCTTCAGACTGAACTTCTCTGGTAACACATTAGGACATTCGGTATTTCGAAAAAATACATCAGGACATTCGATCTGATTCTCAGGCAGGGGCAATGTTTTGTGCATTCTCCGTAGATGCATCCAAGTGCAAACTCCCAATACTGGCGTTCGGCATATCCGAGGTTCCCTGTTTGCAATGAGCGAGCCTTCTCCTTCAATAGAGTGTTTGAGCTGTTAAATGGCCATCCACCTGCAAGGCAACTCGGCAGAGCCCATAATTAAGAATCTCTTGAGGAAATCTTATATCGAGTTGTCCGTAAATGAAACAGAAACATTAACTGAAACCACAGATTAACAAATCAACATATGGAATACTATATGGATTCAGGGTCAGTTGGTTGGGTAATTGTGGAACTCATATCTGATAACAATAAGAGAAAATCACGATACATAGGTACTACTTCTATTTATTACTCCTAGGTCTTCGTTTTCAAAAGAACGTCCTGTTCGAGTGCCTCGCCATGGAGCTCAGCTGGGCGGTTTGCGCCTGCCTAAGTTGCATTGTCAACGAGTATTTATCATTCTCAAGCTTCACAACTTGGTCGTGGCTCCTGGCGGCCAGGGACTGGAGCACCTGCTTCTTACCCTTCTCCTCCGTGTACAGCCGGTGCAGAGTGAGCACCGCCTTCTTCAGGAGGGCGTTCTGTTCCACGGCGACGTCCCGTTCCGTGCGCGAGTCCGCGACGGCGGAACCCTCGAAGGCCTCGAGCAGGTTTGCGGCGCGGGCCTTGGCGGCGCCCTCATCGGCGGCGCCGTTCATCAGGTCGAAGAGGTGCTCGGCCCATTGCGCGTGGTCGCCGCACGACGGGGTCGCGTCGGCAGCGGGGTGAACGTCGTCGCCGTCCGGCGGGGAATCCATCTTCAGGTTCAGCAGAAGCTGCATCACCTGCTCCAACTCCTTCTCCTCAGCTTCGGTCGCCATGTCGCACCTTGGAGACGGGAACGGCAGCAGGGAGGCGGCGCGGCGCTTGCGATGTGGCAGCTGCTCGATCGAGTTGAGGCAATGAGGCGGCGGGGTGGCTGCCCCCGTATTTAAAGGGTGGACTGGGGCCGTGGGGTGTGTCGGTTCGGAAGAAGCTCCTGCCTGCAGTCGGAAGCGGAAGATCGCGGATTTGGCGCGATATCCGTTGCGGACGGACGCGGTGCTGGGTTGTTGGCTCAGCCAGGGACAGGGATGACAGGTTGGGCCCACTTGTCGGTGGAAGGAGCGTGGGGCAGGACGAGCGTTGAGTTTGTTTCGGTCTCCTGGATAGGATCCAGATCGTACGTGGTCAAGACGTAGCGATCCAGGATTATCCATTCTGGGATGGTGGACTCACCGAAGCGATCCAGCATCATCCACTCCAGAATAGTGGACTACGGGACTAACCGAAGTTGATAGCGTTGACCCGCAGCCACGAACCCAAGGCACCCAGCAAAAGACTCAAGCCTTGGCGGCGGTGGCCAGCGAGTTGCAGTAGCATGACCGGAGTTCAACTATATGGTGAGCTGTTAGAAATTGATCTCCACCCGTTTTGGTTCAACGGTTTTAATGGTCTTTTGACCTAATCGCGCTCTGATCGGAGGCGCCCAGCCCATTATGGCTGGTGGGCCCCTGTCGCCAGCGCCACAATAAATAGAGGTGAGGGATCGGTTGGAACTCATGACCTAAGTTCGTCCGTACCGCCGCATCTCACCGACATCTCTAAACCCGATCTGTGAGGGGACGCTGTGCGGACGGGAAGCACCACCGCCATGACGACCGCCGCCACCGAGAGATCGACGACGTCGCCGTGACTCCAACGCCACTGCCCTCTTCATCGACCGACGCTGCCCCAGCGCCGAGGACAGCACCGATAAAGGGCATATGGTCGGATCGTCTTTCTCGACTCCGACGACCGGATCCGAAGGTATAGACCACCTCTGAACCACAGATCTATTACCGACACAGAAACTCTCGGATCTACACTCTTAGACTCAGAGAAAAGATCACAACATCGGTATCAGAGCTCAAACCAATGGATCTGGGTCTCAAGGATGCACTCCTTATCCATCTGATTTTTACTTCTTTGTCAAAAGAGTTTGAAACGTTTATTGTCAACTACAATATGCAACCCGAGTCTTGGGACTTGGAAAAGTGCATAGCAATGTGTGTGCAAGAAGAGGATAGAATTAAAGCTTCACATGGTGGTTCTATCAACTATGTGAATGATAATAAAAGAAAAAACTTCAATAGCTACTTCTCAAAGAACAAGAGAAAAGTCCCTGTCCATCAGCCTCAACAGAATAAATTTGCAGTGGACAAAGATCAGTGCGTTCACTGCAAGAAGACGGAACACTACAAGAAGGATTGTCCCTTATATTTAAAGATGATCATGGCAAAGAAAAGTGAGAACATTATTACCTTTATAAATGAATCCCTATATGTGCAATATTCGAAATCTACTTGATGGATTGACTCTAGAGCAACTGTTCATGTTGCTAATTCATTGCAGGGATTCCGTTCGACGAGAACTACGCAAAGAAGAGAAAGATGCATTAAGGTTGCAAACGGAGTCCAAGCTGAAGTTGAAGCCGTTGGCGATCTTTCATTTGAACTAGCTAATGGCTTCATTCTTATACTTAGAGATGTTCTTTATGTACCCTCTCTACAGAGGAATTTGATTAGTGTTTCATGTTTGAATTATGATTGTCATTTTAGAAATGGCAAGTGTGAAATAAAGTTTAATAAAGAATGTGTTGGTTTTGCCATCTTACAAAATGAGCTTTATTTACTATCACTACGTGATGATGTGAATGTCGTATGCGATAATGATAACGTTGCGTGCGAGATAAAAGAATCCTCGTCTATGAATGAAAATAGAAAACGAAAAAGAACTCTAGATGATTCGTCGAAATTATGGCACTGTCGTTTAGGCCATATTTCGAGGGGGAGAATAGTAAGACTAGTTAAGAATGATATTCTTCCTCCACTAGAGTTCTCAGATTTAGAACAATGTCGAAATTGCATTAAAGGAAAATATGTAAAGAAAATTAAGAAAGATGCAAAAAGAAGCACAGGAGTTCTACAAATTATTCACACGGATATTTGTGGTCCCTTTTCTGTGAAGAGTATAGATGGTTATGGCTCGTTCATAACATTTACGGATGATTACTCCCGATATGGATATATTTATCCAATCAAAGAAAGAAATGAAGCCTTGGATAAATTTAAGATATTTAAGGCTGAAGTTGAAAACCAACACGATTTAAAGATAAAGATAGTCCGAGCTGATCGTGGGGGGAAGTACTATGGTCGGCATACCCCGTATGGACAAGTTCTTGGATTTTTTGTAAGGTTTCTACAGGAAAATGGAATAGTGGCTCAGTATTCTACACCGAGCGAACCTCAGCAAAATGGAGTAACTGAAAGACGCAACCGTATCTTGATGGATATGGTGCGAAGTATGATGAGCTATTCTACACTGCCATTGAGCTTGTGGATGGAGGCGTTAAAAACCGCCATTCATATTCTCAACAGAGTACCCAGTAAATCGGTGCCGAAAACACTGTATGAGTTGTGGACAGGTAGAGTTCCCTCGTTAAACCACCTACGAGTGTGGGGGAGCCCAGCTGAGGCTAAAGTATTTAACCCAAATCTTGGGAAACTAGATCCCAAAACTGTGAGTTGCCATTTTATTGGTTACCCAAAAAAGTAAAAAGGTTATCGTTTCTACTGTCCAGACAGACATACAAAGTTTGTAGAAACGAGACACGCTGTCTTCTTAGAGGATGAGATGATGAGGGGGAGCATGGTAGCTCGAGAGATTGATCTTGAAGAGAAGCGGACGTATGCGCCCACTCCGATGATTCAAGATCCATTCTGTACACTACCTGCTGTCGCTGCACCGACAGTGCGAGATACTGTGGTGCAAGCACCTGTTATTGTTCCTCCTGTGACAACAATGAATGAGAATGAGGAACGTGTTTCTCAGGATCTAATAGAACCTATTGACACAGATGAGGGGGAGCAACAACAGCCTCAAACAGAAAATGTGCAAAATAAAGAGGCCTCGAGAAGGTCTCAAAGAGTAAGAAGATCAGCTATTTCTGATGACTATGAAGTTTATTAGACAGAAGAATTTCAAATGGAGGATGATCCCACCTCATTTGAAGAAGCCATGAGAAGCGAAAACTCTTCAAAATAGCTTGAGGCCATGGAAGAAGAAATGAAGTCCATGAAGGCTAATAAAGTCTGGGACTTAGAAGTAATTCCTAAAGGAGCCAAAACAGTAGGCTGTAAATGGGTCTACAAGACAAAACTCGACTCCCAAGGGAATGTAGAAAGATATAAAGCACGACTCGTGGCAAAAGGCTTTACTCAAAGAGAAGGGATTGATTACAATGAGACCTTTTCTCCGGTCTCATGTAAAGATTCCTTCAGAATCATAATGGCACTAGTGGCTCATTATGATTTAGAGTTACATCAGATGAATGTAAAGACAACATTCCTAAATGGGGATTTGGAGGAAAATGTTTACATGACACAACCGAAAGGTTTTGTTATGGAAGGAACTGAAAAACTGGGATGCCGTCTAAAGAAATCGATTTATGGGTTAAAGCAAGCTTCAAGACAATGGTACTTGAAGTTTGACAGCACGATAAAGAAATTTGGGTTTAAAGAAAATATAGAGGATAACTGTGTTTATTCAAAGTTTAAAGATGGAAAGTTTATCTTTCTAATCCTATATGTGGATGATATCTTACTAGCTAGTAGTGATGTCAGTCTACTACTAGAGACAAAGAAGATTTTGTCCTCTAACTTTGATATGAAAGATTTTGGTGAAGCTTCATTCGTTCTAGGAATCGAAATTCATCGAGATAGAAACAAAGGGGTATTGAGACTGTCACAAAAAGCATACATAGAGAAAGTATTAAAGAAATATAGTATGCATAAATGTAGTCCATCACCTGCACCTATAGTCAAGGGCGACAGATATGGAGATTTTCAATGCCCCAGGAACCAATATGAGATCGATCAAATGAAAGCGGTTCCATATGCTTTAGCTGTCGAAAGCTTACAGTATGCTCAAGTGTGTACACGCTCTGACTTAGCATTTGTTACCGGGTTACTTGGCAGATTCCAGAGCAATCTTGGAATAGAGCATTGAAAATTGATAAAGAAAGTCTTGCGTTATTTGCAAGGAACGAAAGGCCTCGTGATGACATACAGAAAATCAGATTCACTCCATATAGTGGGATATACAGATTCTGATTATGCGAGAGATGATAGAAAGTCTACATCCGGATATGTGTTTACTCTCGCTGGAGGAGCTATTTTGTGGAAAAGCTCAAAGCAAACCGTCACTACATCGTCCACAATGTATGCCGAGTTTGTAGCATGTTATGAGACTACGGGGCAGGTGAACTGGCTTAAGAAGTTCATACCCGGTTTAAAAGTGGTTGACGACATCTACGGACCACTTAAGTTGTACTGCGATAACGAACCCGCAGTAACGTATGCACACAACAATAAGTCAAGTGGTGCTGCCAAACACATTGACATAAAGTACTATGTTGTGAAAGATAAAGTTCGAGATCAAATCATAAGTCTTGAGCATATAAGCATCGCAAAGATGCTAGCGGATCCGCTTACTAAAGGCTTACCACCCAAAGTATTTATTGAACATGTTGCCGGCATGGGTTTAAGAGAAAGCCTATGACTCCTGAACTAAAAGATGGCCCAAAATGTATAATAACTATTTCAGAACAGAAAAATGTATTGTAGCTGTTAAGTCTATCGACGATTAATCGTGACGATGAGACAGTTTTATGCATTAACCTGTAATGGAATGAGTGAAGTTAAAAGTAATAAAGATAAAAGTAAAAAGTGAGATCAAGAGGGAGAATGTTAGAAATTGATCTCCACCCGTTTTGGCCCAACGGCCTTAATGGGCCCTTGACTTAATCGCGCCCTGATCGGGAGCGCCCAGCACATTAATGCTGGTGGGCCTCTGTCGTCAGCGCTACAATAAATAGAAGTGGGGGACCGGCCGGAACTCATGACCTAAGTTCGTCCGTACCGCCGCACCCCACCGACATCCCTAAACCCGATCTGTGAGGGAGCGCTGTGCCGACGGAAAGCACCACCGCCACGACGACCGCCGCCACCGAGAGATCAACGACGTCGCCGTGACTCCAACACCACTGTCCTCTTCATCGACCGACGTTGCCCCAGCGTAGAGGACAGCATCGACAAAGGGCATATGGCCGGATCGTCTTCCTCGACTCCCGACGACCGGATCCGAAAGTATTGACCACCTTCGAACCACAGATCTATTACCGACACAGAAACCACAGATCTATTACCGACACAGAAACTCTCAGATCTACGCTACTAGACTCAGAGAAAAGATCACAACAGGAGCAGCTCGCCTCTGTTTCCTGCTTCGCGCCACAGTAATATTTCAGAAACTAGATGTAACTTGCGGTAAATAGAAGAAGCAGTCGTGCATTCAGCAAGGTGTTTGGTTCAAAAATTGTTTCCCAAACGTAAGCGTAGTTAGAAAACACTGGTATCGTAAATAAAGTAACAGAATACTGTTTTTGTTTGGTTCGCTTCCTGTAACGGAAATGGAAAACTCGCTTGGTGGATGGAGATACGAGCTGCAACCTGCAACTATCCACAGAGGACTGGCCAGGTCGCCCAGGCAGTTGCTCTGCCCGCCGTCTCCCGGCCCCTGCATCGGCAAGCCACTCCGCCTGTACGAACAGCTGGGAGCTCGCCGGCGTACGAAACACTTGCTCCGTGCAGCAGCCGGAGGTGCCAGGAAAGGCATCAGCTCCACCCGGATCGGCCCCAACTCCTCTCGCTCCAGCTCCAGATATCCCACCGCCATTTATGACTTCCATAACAACGAAAATGAGGACGACCACGCGGAGGACGGAAGCGACAGTGAAGAAGTTGACGAGGAGGAGGAAGAGCAGGGCAAGGAGGAGGTGCCCGCCGCGCAGATGTCGCTCATGGCACTGCTGGAGCAGACGAACATCTGGGACAACGACGAGGACGAGGAAAGCGGCGGCGGGGTGCGCAATAACAGCGGCGGCGCGGCGGCCGACGACGATGAGAGAGAAAGAAACGGAGCCAGGGGTTGGGGGTGCTGTACCGGAGTTGGCAGGGAAGGGAGCCAAGGGGTGAGAGGAAGGGGAAAGAGGGTGGAGGGGGGAGGCGCCAAGGGG
>BCLG01003400.1:2207-31238 GCA_001602295.1 Zoysia matrella
GCTTCACGCACGCCGCCGCGCCGCGGAAGTTGACGGCCATCACGCGGTCCAGCTCGCGCAGGTCCATGTCCAGCACCGACCCCGTCGGGAGCAGCACGCCGGCGTTGCTCAGCATCACGTCCAGCCGCCCGTGCTCCGCCACCACCGCCCCCACCGCCGCCTCCACCTGCGCCTCGTCCGTCACGTCGCACCGCACGTACCGGCAGTTCCCCGTCGACGCCGCCACCGCCGAGCCCAGCTCGTCCTGCACGTCCGCGATCACCACCGTGGCGCCGCGCGATGCGAAGAGCCGCGCCGCCGCCTCGCCGATGCCGCTCGCGCCGCCGGTAACAATAACCACCTTGCCGTCCAGCCTGTCGCTTATCAACGATCAAAAAGACAGAAACGTCGTCAATGCAAGAGACGAGACGCATGCACGTCGCTGGAACTTGAACAAAAGAAAAAGATGAACTCACGCTGGCTTCGAGTTCGACATGGCTGAGATCGATGCCAATAACTTGGTTGACGCATGGCCCCTACGTGGATGATGAGCTTATATAGAGATTGAGTCGTCAGTTTTTTTTATTAAAAAAAACTCCGTCAACTTGGTCAGTATTTTACTCAAAAAACAGCAATTTTTTTTATCAGAACCGAGAGAATATGATCGCATGAACATTATTCCACTCGAAGCTAATGGTAAAATGACCCTTGCAAGTGGGAAGTGGCAAAGGCAAACTGAAAGAAGAGCAACGAGCCAGCGGCAGCATGATTTATGATTCTGATGGATCGATGGACCCCTCGACGACGGGGAAGACGACGACGATTACGGGGAGATTAACCAGTGGACCCGAGATGGGAAGGAGGAGGCAATGATTAGGCGCATGTGGAGGCCATGGGAGATTGCACCCTCTGATGCAGACACAGTCATGGAACTGTTCCTCGGTTCCGGTTGGCGTGCGTCTTCTTCGCCGGGCACTGCTCCGTGATAGCTCATCCGCACTGTCTAATACTCAGTAGTCAGTACTCTACATAATTTTCTGTTCTCTGACGAGCTATGAAATGAATTTAAAAAAACATGTATCATGAGAGAAATCTACATGGTGCAGCCATTTTTTTTAAACACTGTATGAACTGCGCCAAAATCTTAGAGTTGGGTTTCTTCTTCTAAAAACTATGCAACTTTCTCTGTACACTTGTTGAAACTGTCGACCTTGCTGCTGCTGCCTGTTTGTGCATTGGCGACGCGAGAGCGTAACTGCATACGAGTTGGGTCCTCATTCCATGGTCAACGCTGCCATTGGATCCCAGTGCCACCGTGGTAAGGAAGCTGGCGTAGCTGTTTCCGTTTTCGTTTCGTCTCCCTCGAGCCAAGATTAACAGCAGAAACTGGAAACGGCGGCAATCAATTGCTCTGACTTCATCCCTTGATCTCGGCTGGTAACCGGCAGCTGCTGCCCGAGCGCCGATTCATGGAGCTGAATTATTTCGGCTTTGTTTGGAACATGAATTTTCCTGGCTTTGTTGGGCTCTGGCATTGAAGCCGGTTGGAAGCGAACTGAAAGCATCGATTCAGTTGCAACGGCCAACCTCAGAGTTCAGAACTGATGGTTGCCGTCTCAATGCAAAGCTCGTCAGCCTGAAGTTGTTGCCTATAGTAGTTGGATGCTTTTGAGCTCTGGATCATGGTGCATCACAGAGGATAAATAATTGTGGTCAACCTCTCTTCCAACCACCAGGCTTCAAGTCATTGATGCTTTGAAAAAATTTTGGGGCAGCAATTTTATACAAAGTGTAACAGTGAAAATTTATCAATCTCTCATTTTATATCTGGTCAAAGAGGAACTGAGGCTCGAGAAAGTCAGAGTTGTTGCTTACATTTCCTACTTCTCGGCGTGGGCAGCTTGGTGCCACTCATAGTCTATCAAGTGACCGAAAAAAGTCGACGGAACAGAAAAACGTGGATGGAAACTTCAAAACGCAACAAGCACATGGGAAACATCATACTAAAAACATGAGCTCATCAAGAACATCTTACTACCACAGCCAAAAACATGAGCACATAAAGAATATTACCGGTGGTACAATAACGTCCTGTTGGTACATCTGTATTGTTAATATGTTCCTAAACAGGGCCTTATTTAGTGTTTTTCTTTAGCGTGCGTTGTTAATATATTCCTACAGTATCAGAGAATATATTACCAACAAATTCCTGACTTAAAAATAATAATGCATCGTTATTTTTCTTCTCAGGAAAAAAAAAGGAAAAAGAGAGATATATAATATATTACCCCAAATTCCTGACTTAAAAAAATTTCGTGTAAGAAAAAGGTCGTAGCGGAGGCTGGCTCTCGCGCTCGCAGCGTCTTCCGTGTCGTCCCTCGTCAGACTCAGACCTAGCAGCGGCTCCGCCTGATCCCGTACGGCCAAGCGCCTCCTCCGCCTCCGCCAGGTGAGAGCCGAGCTCTGCTCCCCAATCCACTCCGAGAGGGGAATCCTCCTGATTTCTTTGATAGCCGACAGTTAGGCTGGATTTGGCGGGGATGGGTCGATCCCTGCGCGCGGGCGGGGGCGGAACGGGGACGTGGAGATTTCATCCTAATCGGGGACGGGGACGGGGAGATTGGTCAGTCCGCCCGCTGACCCTAGTAATCGAATCTATTTCTTCGGCGGTTCGTTTCGATTAGGTTTTATATGCTTGCGCCGCGGTGGTAGTTTGACACAGCCATAGGACTTGGTTGGTACCCCCGGCCCCGGGCGCAAGCATAGCTAAGATTTTTGTCCCGTTTTCAGATCAATCCGCCCTTGCCCTGCTGGTAGAGCAGAACTGATAGTTACGACCTACTCCACTCGAGCTCTGTGACTGTAAGCCCAGGTAGAGCATAATATACCGGAAACTTAACCTGGTTGAGGGGAAGTCGGCATGAGTTGGATGCAGATCATTTTTGGAGCATACTTATCATGAATATGTACAGGTTCTTGTATCCCAACCATCACTAATGGAACTTGACAAACCGATGTTTAGCTGGAATCTGGACCCAAGGCTTCAGTACGTTTTCCATCTTGGTACTTGGTTACAACATAATGGAACCCTTAGGTTGTTTTTCCTATCCTACCATGATAAATTTGAAGTGTTCTACATCTAACAGATAGATTACAAAATTCATTATTTCTCATTTCTCATAAAAAAATTGCTTCGCATATGAATTCAGGCATGTTGCCATTGAAGTGCATCCTTTTCTCTTATTAATACTATTTATTTCCTCCCTCCTGTTTTCAATCTTTTGGTATGTCTGTAGGTACTGATTTTACTTGAGGGAGATGAAACTGTGTGTTTGCGCTCCTATGTTCTGCGGGACCTATATTAACATCTAAGCTACGAATATACCTTGTTTTGAGTAAATTCATGGCACAAGGAGGAACTCAAAACAAAAGTGATCCTGATCATGCGTCACCTAACTGGCAGAATGTAGCTGATGGTGAACTAAGCACACCAAAAAGGGTTGCTGCCGATAATGAAAATCCAAGCTCACATACTCAAGGCAGAGCGAAAGTTTCTGAAGGAAGCAGTAACAAGAAAGCAAAAGGGAGCAAAAAGAATAACAGAAGCAGCAGCTTCTCATCCCTGGGAAAACCAGATGACCGAGCTTCGTATAAGCAGCAACAAATGGACACCAGCTTTGATATAAGCAGTTCAGAAGAAAATGATTTTGCACCAAGAACTACTAAAAGCAAAAATGGTAGCAAGAAATTTTCGAGGCGTGGCTCTGGTAAAAAGGTTCCGATAGAGAGAACTTTATTACCTGGATTTGCTGAAAATGTTTTGGAGAAGACCAGGTGCATGGCTTGCATGGCTGCATCCGTCTTTAGTGCTTCCATGTTGTATGTAGTGGAAGAAACCAAAAGATACATTGACAGAAAAAGGCCAACAGTTGACGCTTTTATGGCAATGGTAAACAAAGGGCATGGCTATGCCTTTAGTAAAATTAAGTTTGCTTATCCTATAGTTCGATCCTGGATGCTACATGCTGGAAGTTTGTTGTTGCTCTTCTTGGCTGTTTGGTTAGACTGCAACATAAGGGGCTTTGATTCTTTGCTAAGACTGGGGACAAACTCCCTCCTTGCAGTTCTTTGGTGCAGCCTGCTATCAATTTTTGCAATGATTGGGATAAAGAAAATGCTTGTACTCATGGTACTGTTCTTTTTCCTTTCTTAATTATTGACGTAAATTTGTACAGGCTCAATATATGATGTTTCTTGTAGATTTTGCACAATGCAACCAGTTATATATTATATTGCTTGGTGGGTGTTGACACTGTTTATTTTCAGCAACTTATTGCTCCCGTGCTGCAGACAAATAACAATGATTACAGGGAGCGTATGTTGTGACTGGGTTGTTTACTTGTGTGTCAGTCTGTTCCATGTACATTTATGTTATCTGACAGTTGTTCTACTCGAGATGAATTTGTAGATAGTGTCGTTGTGCTAGTAAGATAACTGAAGGGAAAGACCTGATTTTCAGTGTTATACTTGCACCATAACATGGTGGGAGATGCTTTCTTGTAATGTACTGGGCGTCTGATGTCTTAACCTTCTTAAGTATCTGGCAGCGAACCTGTAGTTCAGTATATTGCATCTGCTGTATTGGAAGTCTATATGTGTTGTCACTGTTTCAAAATCATAAGAATTTGCCAAACAACATAAATCATTGAAACTCAATTATGCACTCATAGAAACCTGCAATTTACGTGCCTTTTCCTTTTAAAAGAAAAACCCAAGCCATTATGATTAGCTCTGTTATAATGCTTTCCATGTATAAACACCAAAAGCTGGTACTTTCTGATTGCCTCTTATTATTGTGAAGTTTCTTTCAGTAAACATGTGTCTCGAATGACTGACTTCTGCTTTCAGTAATAGCATGACTTAATATCTTAGTTGATGATGAAGTTGAGTGCTATTCTCTTGGTGCTTTTTTTGTTTGAATTATGGAATTCTATATGCCTAGGGTCTTATGGATTTACATATTTGCTACCCTCTATCCAGGTGATTGCTGCTTCTGCAGTTGCGTTTATTGGTCTAGGTTTTGCTACCCTGCTTGTCGCTGTGCTAGGCATTGTGATTTTGTGGTTCTATGGAAGCTTTTGGACAACAAGTTCTGTAATAGTTCTTGGAGGTAACTTATCATTACTTCACTTGGGATAAAGGTTATTTAATTTGGCCTTTTGTTAGTTTGATAACAAAGTTTCATATCCTTTCTTTCTAAAATGCAGGTGCATTCTTTTTGTTGAAACGTGAGCGATTAGCTCTCTTTGTTACATGCTCATATTCGATGTATTGTGCAAGAAGCTACATTGGATGGTTTGGGTTACTTTTGAGCCTGAACCTTTCTTTCTTTTCTAGTGATGTTCTAGTACAATTTCTGAAGAACAAAGTGGACAATAAAAATTCAGATGGTTTTTCAAAGAACTCAGAACAAAGCTCACGTAGACCAAGCAACTTATTCGAAGAATTCAAACAATCATCAGATAGCACCTCACAATCTGGATGCGCTGAAGCCTCTGATAGAAGCTCTGGTGATCCTTCAACGAGTGGAGCTGAGAAAGAATTAACTTCTGAAGATGAAGTGGCACGTTTACTGAGCTGTACTGATCATTATTCAGTGTTAGGGTTCAATCGATATGAAAACATAGATGTTTCATTACTCAAGAGAGAATACAAGAAAAAGGTGATGCTGTTGCACACACATTTTTTTCTTTCCATATTGCCTTCAGTGAAGTTGGTGTTTTTGAAGCTGTGACATGTTAAGCTTTCTCAAGTGACTACTGATTTGCAGGCTATGTTAGTTCATCCTGATAAGAACATGGGCAATAATAAAGCTGCTGACGCATTTAAAAAGTTACAAAATGCATATGAGGTCTGCATATATATTTATTTTTTCAATGTAGTCCCTGATCAGATCATAGTGTATCTGTATTAATAGACTGTATATTCATGAGATTCCAACTTAATGCACAGGTTCTTCTTGATTCGTTGAAAAGAAAGACATATGATGATGAATTAAGGAGGGAGGAGCTCTTAAACTGCTTTAGACGGTTTCAGAGTGTCTCGCAAAAGGTCTTTCTTTTTCCCTTTATACCTTTAACAGTTATGATTTATGCCCTGTCAGTCTTTTCTGATACATTCTTTGTTTGACTTTTGAGGTACTTATGATCAGCATATCTGTTGAAAACCAGATAAAAGTTGAACTCTGTAAAAAAACCACATATAAAGATCCTTAGATTTTTTTTTTAAAAAAGATCATTTACAGTTGATGCAATATTATGTATGCACCCAAAACTGCAACACTAAAATCAATACTATTTGCAAAATGATGGAAGAAATGACACTTTCCAGCAATTTCTTTTCTTTGTTACTTCTCTATTGATGCAATTTCTTTTCGTTGTTACTTCTCTAATTGTACCAGAATGTAAGAAATGGAACTTTCCAACATGGGTTTAGACCCTCGGAAGGTGTTGATGAAGGTCCTTCTGGTTTATCAAGAAGAATAGCCTGCAAAAGATGTGGTGATTTCCATCTTTGGATTTATACAGGAAGAGCTAAATCGCAAGCTAGATGGTGTCAGGTGCTGTTTCTGTCCTGTAATAATCGTTATTTTTTATACTACTCATAACTATCTCCAAATGACTGTCATATTCTTCATATTACAGGACTGCAGGGAGTTTCATCAAGCTAAAGATGGGGATGGATGGGTTGAACAGTCATTTCAACCTATTCTATTTGGGATTCTGCACAAGGTAAATGCTAGACTATTCCAACACTTGACCTCATTAATCCTTCAAATATCTTTTCAGTTTCAGGGAAAGCAGAATGATGTGTTCACACGTTATCTTTATTTTAAAGCAGTTATATTGTATCTATTGCGGACTTAGGATAACAAATACCTTATGACTGACTTTGTACTGTGTGTTGTTTTGCAGCCCGATTTGCCTCATGCATATGTTTGTGCTGAAAGCCATATATTTGATGTCACTGAGTGGTTCAGTTGTCAGGTGATTCAGACTCTCTTAGTTGAAAATTCAGACCTGCTCATTAATAATCTTAAACTAGGCTAGGTGATTTAACATATAAATTCCTGTTTTCTGTTCCAGGGAATGAGATGCCCGGCGAACACTCACAAACCAAGCTTTCATGTTAATGCCAGCGTGTCAAAGCAGAGTAGTGGCAAGGGGAGGGGTGGTGGGGTCCCGAGTGGTGCAAATATGGATGGAGGGATGAACGAGGAAGAATTCTTTGAGTGGCTTCAGAATGCTGTTCAATCTGGCGTGTTTGAAACTGCATTCCGTGGGCAAAGCGAGCCCCCTTCTCCCGGCAGTGGAAGCAATGCTAAGAGTAGCGGTAGCAATAGCCATAGGAAAAAGAAGAAGGGCAAAAAACAGTGGTAAGTGAAGCAGTTTGGGTTGGCGTAGCAGAATAAATATTTTCAAGTACTACTAGGGAGTATAACTAGCTGTGCAATACAGCTTCGAAGTTGGTCCTGAATCCTGACTCCACTGTTGGTACTTACTGACTTCAGAGGCGGCTTAAAAAATACCGTTTCCCTGCCCTTTTCTGGAGTAAATGACATTTACTAAATTTGCTGTGCAGCAGAAGCACTTATCGACTAATCCTAATCAGATAACAAATTCTGACTTTGCTTCCATTGCGTGGTTACGAAGCTACCAATGCCTATTGCTATGCCTATTGCTTTGCTTGCCGTCTTTTAAATTGGTCAGTTTTTGTTAGGCGTTATTGGGATTTATAATGATCAACAATCTACAAAAATAGTAGTATCTGGTTGAGACAGGGACACGAGACCCTGTCGTCATCACTGTAATGAACTCGACGCAGCGATCGAATATAGAGAGCTCTTGCGTCGGACTGATTCCTCATCAGTGTTGCTGGTGAGGCCATGTTCTCATTCATTCGCATCGAGCGTGAACTGCGTACCACAGGAAGGCATGTCTCATTCACAATAATGACGACTCTGCCAAAATGCCCAAACAAGGATCTGGATCCTTCACTTGATTTGAAAGGAGAGTACTTCGTATCAGTGTATCAACAGTGATTCGTCTGGGGATAAATAAAGACGTGCTCTGATTTACTGTGGCAATGTCCTGTTTATGGAAGGCAGTATTTTTATAAAAATTTTATAAGAATTAGTTTAATTTTACAAGAAAAATGTAAGTATAAGAGGTTTAAAATTCCGTTTGAAGTGGGGTTCTAAGTCTGAGGATCTCAATTCAAACAAGGGGATAACTGAAGCTGGCATTTCTCACCACAACACATAACCTATGACGATTATCGTCAGCTTTTCATGGCACTATTTCTTTTATTTTTTTTGACAGGAATGCCAGGGCTCGTATGATAACTAAAATACGCTCGCTAGGGCCTTTACAACTAGCTAGCTGGCACTGCAAGTGGTGTGTTTCTTGGCGCCCTGCTCGACGCCGACGAGACCTTCGTTGCCGGCAAGCATGAGGTACTTGTCCCTCCTCGTCAGCCCCGTGCAAGTGTACCCCAGCGCCTCCGCGATCCGCCGCTGCACCTCGTTCGCCACGGCGCGCGGCGCGTCCGGGTCGTCGACGCCGCACTGTACGTGCACGGGCTCCAAGAACTGCACGACGTAGGCCGGCACGGGGTTCATGAGCAAGAACAGGGGGTCCAGCGCCTTCCACCCCGCCGCCGTCGTGCCATGGAACATGCCCACGGCCGAGTGCAGCGCCACGGGCGTTACGTCGTGGCCGAGCTCGGCGAACAGCGGGCTGAACCGCAGCAGGAACGGCTCGCGGCAGGTGGTGCCCTCGGGGCAGACGACCAGCCCGCCGCCCCCGGGGCGCGACAGCCTCGCCTGCATGGCGGCGCGGTCCGCCGCGCGGTCCCGGGTGAGGCGGAACGTGGGGATGGGTGACAGGACCTCCGACAGGCGGCTGATGCTGTACGTCGCGGCGGCGAGGTCCGCGCGCCCAACAGCGGCGGCGACGTAGAGCGGGTCGAGCAGGGACCGGTGGTTGCACGCGTAGAGGTTCGTCGTGGCCGCTGAGGAGTAGGGGACGAGGCGACTGTGCATGCCGACGGCCGCGAGGAAGGGCACGGAGACGGAGAACGGGAGGAGGAGGAAGGCGGCGGTGCGGACGACGGCGAGGGCCGCGCCCAGCGGAAACCACATGAACATGGCGAGCGTCGCAGCCGGCGTCGGGCGGAAGGCGGTGCGGCCGTCGTGGAAGATGAGGGGCTTGGGGTGGCGCCGGCGCGGGAGAGAGTGCCATTGTCGCCGCGCCGATTCAGTCGGCATGTACACCTCCTGCAAACATATATATGCTGTATCGTTATGTTTAGACAGAGTATTAAAAACATGCACAATCATTTAGCATTTTTCCAGCGTTTTTAGCAGCAACTGTGCATTTTACTGATTTTATCCAAGGCATTATTAATGAGGTTCCTGGTGGTATTTGTCTTATTTCTGTGTTTTTCCTGTAAACTTAAATAGATTTATATAAAATTTCTATATAATTCCTGTCAAATACAACTGATCAATTTTGCAGGACTACCTTCGACCTATGTCTAGACTCACGTGTTCAACATAATTTTGGACTCATTCTTTGGGGTTATCAAAGATGAGGCCGACTGCATGATCAACTGTGATAATAAATCCATAACGCCAAATTGTCAAGTGTAGCTGTACAGTCTAGGGCTGAAAACGGTACAAAAAATTTTCTGTGCTGTACCGTTTTTAGATAGACACAGAAAAATAAAAATAGTAACGAAAAATAGTACCGCGGAACTCCATTTTTAGCAGAATTTTTTTGTTTTTTCTAAATATGGTAATGAGATCTTATTTGAACATGTTTATGAAAATAAAAATTAAAAATTATAAACTAAACAACCTCTTATTGACCTATGTTATTGGGTTGTATGTTGTGAATTTAATTGCAACTTGTATTATATATATTGTAAGACTTTGACTATACAGTGAATGCTCGGTATTTATTTTATTCATATTTCTGATATTTTTTTTTGTTACTGACTGTTTTGTTTTGTTTTCGAATTCTGTATTTATCCGTTTATTTTTGTTTTTGGTTTTTTTGTTTTCGTTCTCGTCCGGCGTTGTTCGTCCGGTGTTATAAATATGAAAGTGAAAATGGTTGAGATGTTTTTTTTTTACCATTTCTGACGGTTTTCAGCTGTAACACAGTCCGACGTACAATTAGAAAGATGGAGCTAGACACTTCCATACATTATTTAAAAGCTTCTTGCCACACTCCTATCATTGTCATTGTCCAATATTGTTGCACGTGTATATGCACGTTCACTTAAGTTATTCAAATGTGTCAAGGCCTAAACAACCTAGTGGATTTTAGTTATGCCTTTGATAATGAATCATATTAATGCTATTCCAATATGTCAATGTCTAAACAAGTTCGTGGATTTTTGTTAGCACCCATATTTCCAAAAGTTAGTTAGAAATCGCCTTCAAGTTATAAAGGCCGTGATAATAACAAACTTTGTAATTTGGATCAAAACCATCGAGTTGCAATATATAACGAAGTGACTACCCCTCTGTCTCAAAAGAAAAGTATAAAAAATGACTGGCTAACCGTGCAATGTTTCTGGAAGAGATTGTCGAATGAGCATCCGAGTCCGCCAACGTCAACGACGTCGCCGTGGCCACCCTTCTCACCGGCGATCATCTCGTCCACGTTCATGCCTCGCAACACTTCGCCTTCGTCCTCCATGACGCCCAGGTAGTATCCCCTGAACTCTTTCATCTCCGGCGCGATGACGGCGTCGACGCCGAGGTAATCCTTCAAGAACGGCTCGACCATAGCCCTCGGCATGGCGCTGACGCACACGCACCGGCGGCGCGTGGCCACGGCCGTCTCGAACACCTCGACGCTCACGTCCTCCATGAACAGCTTAGGCAGCGCGGCCCTGCCGGCGCGGAACGCGTCCTTCCTGAGCCCGAGGAAGCTGACCACGGCCATGGCCTTGATCGTTAGGCCGTGGCTGAGGACGCGCAGGGCGGGGTAGAGCAGCAGAAGCAGGAGCGCCCTGAGGAGGCCGCCGGCTTCCAGGGCCACGAGCATGAAGTAGGGGAAAGCTGAGGGCGACATGAGCAGGCCGCCTTCGACCTTGCAGACGGCAACGTCGCCCGCCGGAAGTGCGTCCAGGGTCGCCGCCGGTGCGGGGACGTGTTGGTTCTTGGCTGGTGGCTGCGCGCGGACGACGAGGGGTCTGAGCCTCCTGACGAGGACCCTGTGGAGCAGGAAGAGGGGCTGGGCAGAGGCCTTGGACATGGCTGGCTGAATGCTAATGGAGCGCGGTGTCGAAGCCGCTGGCTAACGGGCAGGCGTTTTGTGTCGTCGTATACGAAGCCGGGGGCATCTGTATGTGCTCATATATATACTTGCTTCACCGTTGTTGGTGACCTCGCTCGATCTTATGCATTGTTCGTAACTTAATATGCGAGCTTCAGCTTGGGACCTAGGAAAGCACCATATGGATGCTTCCACGTCTATATACAGTACTCTCTTCGTTTCAAATTATAAATTATTTTAGATTAACAATTTTTCTTAAAAAGCTATTTGTATCTATATCATTATTTTAAGTGCACTTTTTAACTATACTATTAAACTAGTTAATGACATATGAGATCGAGTCTTAACGTGATAGTATAAGATAGAAAGTGCAGTTTAGATAGAATTATTTCTTTCTTAAATTATAAGTCATTTAATACATTTTTTCTCTTCTCAATACTTCTTCGTTTCTATCTATCTCTTTCTAGTTTTTTACATCCCATCTTTTTCATTATTTTTAATTACTGTGCTCAGTTATAAAATGATTTATAAATCAAGACGGAGATTCTAAAATATATAAAAAGACGATGAGTCCAATTATTTTGATTTTTTTTGTGTATATTGTTTTATTTTTCTACAAGAAGTTGATTTCAGGATTCGAATGCATGATTTTATAGTCAAGATAATGGATGTGCAAGGCTGCTCAATAAACAGTTGTGGATAGCAGCTACGACTGCAATCAGTAACACAGCTCACTACATTGCAGCGGCAGCAGCAACCTGTTACCCAACAGCTTTAATGTTGCGTCAAGGGTTCCCTTCTAAAATAGATTCTTAATGCCACAATAAAATCCATAGAAACTACTTAGCTTTCCGATCATTGAATTGTTGGCATGGGCAAGAGAGACTGCACAAAAATGCCTTCTCTCAACCGACCGAAAACGAACGGGTTTAATCATCTACTTGTAGCTAAGTACTATGAATTCATGCGGCGTATTCATATTGGCGTGAAAGGTTTGGCTCTGTATTCATTTCATCCTTGCACTTGAGCGCCCATCGGCTGCAGAAAAGCATGACAGGAACGATCAAGAGACGAACGTCGCCAACTGTACCGATGCGAACTCGCCCCCCATCAGACACGTGGGTAGAGTGATCAGCGAGGAGCAGGCACGCAAGCGCAATCAGTACAGTTCATCTAGGCCAAACACTAACTAAAGCAATGTCACGTAATGACGCAGATGTCACTAATTTAGCACATTGTACTATCTATAAATCCGGTGTTTTACAGCGGGGGCGGTGAATTAATGGATTGAAAGGAAATTACTGCCAGTCTAGATGCGGGTGTTGATTTACAATGACGCAGTATCCCTCGTTATAGCTTCAAAATGGCTGCGCCACTCGACGGCTTCGATGCGAAGACGTACAGGCCCAGATCGTTCGCGTTGATTATCCCCCGCTCAATCCTTGATTTGTAATACTTTTCCTGCGAAAGGTACAATACATGCTATTTAGTGATTTGGCAATTGGAGGAAATCCTCCGAGCATCTGTACTGTTTGCTGAAAGTGTTGAAATCATGCAACTTGCGAACAACCTGCTGGTTTCAATCCAGTAGTAGATTAAAAGACGAGCAATTTAACTCACCTTTAAATTAAGAATGAATTGCAGGACGATTGGCTCCTTGACTAGAGCCACTGCACAGCCACCCCAGCCAGCTCCTGTAAGCCGTGCTCCGAGGGCTCCGTGGTCTCTACATACTTTTACAAGCTCCTCCAACTCAGGGCAGCTGACAAGGCCGATATGTCAGTATGATTACACATTTTTCGGAAACCATGTTCATGACAAGCAAGTTCTGTGCTATATAATTATTTCCACGTCCATATAGAAATTGACACTACAATAAAAATTACCTGCACTCATACAAAACACTGCAGCTATAGTGGCTTTCGTTCATAAGATCACCAAGCTTCTTAAGAATTTCTTCCTCACTGCATATTAACAATAGTAAGCATTCTGAAGCAGAAGAATTAAGGTACTGATGACTTAAGTGCAGATTTATTAGGATCAGCTTCTAAAATAAAACTGTGACTACAGCACAATCTAAGGTAGAAAGGAAAAAAGAGGAGAAAAAATCAGGCAGATTACAAATGGTGAACATACCTTAGTTTCGATGAGACAGTATCTCTAAAAGCATAAACCCGCCTGGCTTCAGAATAAACATGTGTAGCACGCTGAATGTAACGTTGCATGATCACAGTTCAAACATAGAATGAGCAAACATTTGATAGCTAGAAAGAGAAATCATCAAGGCATGAAATCCACCTGAAATAGTTTGTAGTGCTTTGCAGCTTTTAAAACATCCAAGGAAGTTGGAGAGTTCTGGAAGACTGATGTCAGGCTTTCACCTGTAATTTTCTCGATTTCTACAGCTGTATATGGTTCTTCATGCAAAAGTTTCTGCAATGTTGCAGAATTAGACAAGTTGTATCCTATATTCATGCAAAAAATGTATGCTCT
This sequence comes from Zoysia matrella, assembly GCA_001602295.1. NCBI lineage: Eukaryota > Viridiplantae > Streptophyta > Magnoliopsida > Poales > Poaceae > Zoysia > Zoysia matrella. The sequence continues at coordinate 16,031 of BCLG01003400.1, forward strand.
CAACAAATAAAATATATACATAGGCAGAATTAGATACCACTACTAAGTTGTGAAAAAGACAACACAGCACCGAAAATCTCCTCGAATAAACAATTAACGAGGAGCCAACAATTCTTCATAAGGAAAAAAAAAAATCTCTTGCCAATAGCCTAAGTTTATTAAAAAATATGCACCTTCACTGCAAGTGCAGGATCAGAAGAACCTTCCTTCCCAGCTAAAGAAACACATAACCCCTCAACATCGGAGAGGGTTGTAACAGAGGAAACAGCTTTCTTCTTATCCATTCCTAATTTGATGGCAAGAACAATCTGGAAAGAAAAACAACTGCTCAATATATGGAGATGACAAGGAAAATAACCTTCTATTTGAGTGAAGAATACTGTGTTTGAGCTTGTTTTCCAACAGCAAAAAGACAATAACTGATGTTTCCATAGAAGTTGAAACTTCGTATGTTCCAATAATTATGGTTAGGGCCCTTATGGTTATTACTAAGATGTTTTCATTTCGACATAAAAGAGGTAATTTCGTGCAATAAAAAAGGATTTACTGGTGTTTTGATTGTCAAGCACATTTTTAGGCAGGCTCATCTCCTGAAACTAAAGAATCACTTACTGCTGCTAGGCGGCACTCCACAACACGGTTGTTGTAGTTTGTTGCAGCTGTCTCTGCTTTCTTAGACTCTGCCAAACAATGCGCAATCACAAATGTACCACCTGTAGGTAGTTGTACATCAGTTGCATGGATTGGATTAAAATCTATTAACTCAGCAAATCCAGATTTAGCCATGATAGATATAGCCTGCAAAAGAGTAATGACTTGTCAAATGTGGGAACAGGATCAGTATCACTAAGCAAAGCCTTTTGATTTACTTAAAATATGGCACCAGTTTCAAAAAGAGATTTGAAACTCCTTAAATTTGTATTACTTGATCCATGCCACCAGACTGTGTTCCAATGTGGCGCTCAGACAAACAAGTGAACTGAGCAACTTCTTTCTGCATGATTCAAACACAAGATCCACTATAAATAGGAATCTGATACTGAAAGTGCACTAAACACGCGGAAAAAAAATAAATTAGGTGAAAAAGTTTCTGATCACTAATCAAAGCATTCAGCATAGAAGCAATCACCAATATTTTGGAACCCAATTTACAGTATTTAAACTACTAGAGAAATTTTAATCAGTATATTCTGTTCTGTTGCATCCAAAATCTGCGCTTCAAATCACTTGCTTTTCGACAAATGTATGACATAAAAAATACCTTTGGAAAAATTTTCTCGAGCACTCCCATGATAGCAATTGTTGCTGAACAGACAAATGCTGCAGAGCTTGACAGTCCAGAACCTACATGATGGTAACAACAACTTTGACACACGTACCGATTAAAGAGAAGAGAAAAGAATCTTAAAACATAGCCACTGGATAGTACCTTGAGGAACTGTACCATCAACAACAACATCAAGTGCAACAGGTTCACCAAGGTTAATCCCTTTTGACTTACAGTATTCATAGACCCCCTTGTACCTGCAGATAAATATGAAACGAATATGAATATATGATTGGAAAACAATAAATCCATCAATATTAAGGTTGCGTAGCACCTTTTAACTTACCCACACATAAAATAGTGTCCCCATTTGTGGTTCTTTATGTCAATTTCCTGTATAATAAACAACACTTGTTGTCAATAAAATCATCCAAATATTTTAAAGAAACTAGAGAGTAAATGCATATCATATTTTTGTGACCGCAGGCAGAGTTGGTACTACCTGCCAATTCTGAATCAGCAACTGCAGATGCGGTTTTTATATTTGATTTCTGAAACTGCACCAAGACAGCAAGGCACATAACAAAGCAACTTAAAAAAAAAAATACTATACTGCATTCCCTTGCTGCATCACAGAATCAGGGCCCTTAGACATTTACTAGTTCACTGTTAGTACTATGAAGCAGCTCTTGCTGTCCTACTGATCCATGCTTTTCACAGCGTTGAAGCAGGGTATCGAACTGCAAGTCCACGAGCAGGAGGCTCCACCGTTCAGTAACCCACGAGGACCACATGAGTCCATGAACATGCACGGGATTTTTGTTGCGATATGCTAGGAACTAGTGCAACCACCGCATCCTGAAGATAGGAACAAAATTCTCGTGCCCTACCTCCCCACCTCCTTCCCCAAGTAAATTAAATGCAGGTTAGTTAATTCGACGCACCGCTGGAGAATCTCATCTAAACATTCTCCTGATAGCGAACTATTTTCCCCTCCCATCACCGCCCAAATCGAACCCCAGCCACATCTAACCGCCACAAATTCCAACGGGTCTATAGCAGGGAGGAGCAGAGCAGAGGGCATTGCTACCTTGTCGGGATCGGCGGGGTACTCGCAGACGGGGTACTTGTCGTCGACATTGGCGACGCGCACCCGGCCGCCGTGAGCCTTCCTGATGGCGACGATCATGTCCTGGCGGATAGCCATCGGCAGCACCGAGTAGCCCTCGTAGTCGATGTGCTCCCCGATCAGATTGACCCTCCCTGCACAACACGAACACCGTCGACATCAATCACAATTCCGCTCACGTAAAGACGCCGAGGAATCACGTAATCAAAGAGCCGCACCGACCTGGGGAGCGCGCGAAGAGCGCGGGGCGGGCGCCGTAGACGGCCTCGAAGCGGTCGCCGAGGCGGGCGAAGCGGAGGCGCGCCTCATCGAGCTGGGAGCCCTCGCCGTATACCGGCTCCAGCGAGCAGAGCGTCGGGATGAGCTCCGCCTCCACCGGCATCGCCGCCGCCATCACTATCTCCTTGCGCTGCAACTGCACCCCAGCCCGCGTCGTCTGGTCTCTATCCGTGTCGTATGGCGTGATGACTCCCGGTGATTGCGATTGACTTGGAGAACCTTCTGGTTTTGGCTTTGCCTCACGCTAGGACCGGGCTTAAAGTCTTTTATCAATTCGTCGGTTCTCGAATTCATATCCAACGGCGGTGGTTATAGGTGTGAGATCCACCGGAGCGGGAGGACGGCAAGAAGACGTGTGCCATCCAGGGTTAACGGTCCGATAGAACAGTAAACCGCTTAGTTTTATCGAACGGTTTTACAGTAAATTTTAACAAAAAAACGACCTACTTATCTCAGAACGAGTTTACCACACAAAACAAACAGTTTCAAGCGGTTGTCATCAATGGTGCCATCACAGAAAGCCATGTGAGGGCACTCATCTTAGCATAAGTAAGTAATAGAATAAAGTCTAATTTACTCCTCTCGTCCAAAGTTCAAATAAATCTTTAAACTATTATTTAATTTATTTTACCTCACTAAAACATTGATTTTAGATCGATTTACCTCCTCATGCAATGTTTTTTTTAATTCTCTTTACACAACTATAATCTTAAGATGAAACTTTATGAGATAATAAAGCACATCATAACATATATTAGAAAAATATGTTTTAAATTTTTTACCATTCTTTTGCATATAGTTTTGTATTCTAAAGATTAATTTACTATTAAATATCTTTCTTTATAAAGAAGATGGCAACAAATTATAATTACTTTTTAAAAATGTGTTATGATGTTATTTATCATGTCGTAAAGTTTGGTTTTAAAATTATTTTTGTGTATTGAGAAACAAAAAAAATAAATTGCATAAAGGAGTAAATTGATCCAAAATCATGTTTTTACGGATAAAATAAACCAAAACATAATTTAGAGAGTTATTTGATAAATATACTCACGTACAGTAGTATTAAGCATCATAGATGATGAGTAGATAAATCCGTTTGACCAAGGATCCTTCATAAGTGCGGTACACGTGATCCAAAGCGCACATGCGTGTCGTACACCCAAAGTCTTACCACAAGATCACTGAAAATGGCATCAGAACTCCAAAAGCCGTGAGTCGCTCCGAGATGGCTTCAGTGACATCTGAACTGTCAGGATCAGCTAGCTACTGCAGCAGCTTCAAGAGGCAAAAAGAGCTTGAGATATTGGAATCCTCAGAGCAATGAAATCTCCAGTTTTCAGAATTAATTTGCAGTGGTTAGCTGAATTTTCAGACCACCGCAGAAAAAAACATGCTGACAAAACACCATTGTTTTGTCGAGGGGCTTACAAATCATTGCAGATGTATCTCAGACTGAACTTTGGAAAGATGGTAAATTTGCTGCTTGAACCTTCTCTCACAACTACTGAAGAAACAGGATCATTCCCATTTTTGCGCTCTTGTGATCTCCCAGACTGGTAGAATTTCATCATCCGCAGCACATCCATTGATCCGTTTACTGCTATTTGCAATAGCGACCATGAAACTCTCGTTCTGGAGAGTGTACAGATACATTGCTCGCTCATCCTGATTATTTATCATAAGAAAACTTGAGTCAGTCTTACACCCAAATTAGAAAAAAAACAAAGAAAGAAAACTTGAGTAAGAATGAGTAAAGAACTTGCATGACGCTATGTGATGTACTCTCTCCGTCCCTATTTAGTTGTCGTTTTAGGTGTGGGTACGGGGATTAAGGACGGTAGAAAAGGTGAGATGCGCTAAAAACGAGGAGTAGAGAGATAGAGATAGGGATGTATTGGGAATAGAGAAAGGTGTATTTAGAAGCGAGAATGACAAGTAAAAGGGAAAAACTTGTGAACTCTAGGATGACAAGTAATTGGGGACGGAGGGAGCATAAATTAACGCCTGTGTGCAATGGCAAGTTCAAAACCAATGTTTCTATGATGTAGCGGGTACATTTTTCTACTTCATACCTCAGGAAGTTCCAGGTATTCATCAGGAGATATTTGAAGGAATTCGACAGCCGTCTGTCCAACACACCAAGCGAAGATCTTTTCACTGTCATCTGCGATGGTCAGGTGCACGTGAAAGCCATATGCGCATCCTCTTTGGCAGTCACACTTACAAAAAGAACACTGGAGCCCACCTGAATGTTCATTCACAACACAGCCACAAATATTGTGGAATAACAACAACTTCAAACTGCTGCAATCTATGTGGTCTAATCGAACATGACATATCTGTACATGATGACATACAGGATGTTAGTCAATTAAAAGAATTTGGTCAAAAGTGACGAATGCAATGGAGTTCTAGAACATAATTCAATAACATGTCTGAGAGTGCTTTTAGCTCTTTATTGTACCTTTGAATATCAGAAGTTCAGAACATGTCAAAAAGGTCACCTGACAAATGTTACCAATTGTTCTATCTAAACACTAACTCAAATAAACTTTAAATGCTTCAGAAGAGTCTTCAAAACATCAAGAAGGCTTACATGTGTTCTGTTTGACGAATGAGAAAGATCTGACAAGAGTGATAATTTATGCAGGCATGGTGAATTCAGAAGCGCTGGAAGCAAACTTAAGTTAACAAACAGAGAACCCCGCTCCTTTTCACGCCACAAGACTTCACGGCTGTTATAAAAGACCACAATCAGAACCTTGCACAACATGTGACATATAATAAATACAATATAAAGGAATGTGCTCCTTACGTTCTTATCGAACTCAAGCTACAAGTCAAACCAGAGATGTACACCATATGACCAACTCCCACTCTGCCTAATGACCTGCAGAGATATTTATACAGTGCATTGAACATTTGAACTCATAAACAAGAATGGTGCATGAATGTGAAATCATATGAAGCATAATATGATGCTTACAATACTCTTAAAAAATGATGCTTACTGATGTTATCAGTGCAGCAGAACATAAAAGGCATCATATATCAAGTTATCAGCTGTCTCACAAAAATGTATCTTCACAAAAGATCTTAAAAATAATATATAGTCCAGAGTTCACATAGAATTTCTAATGAGAAGATATTAACTCACAACACATCCATTAGAAACAAGAAGATGTACTATGCCTTCACCAAAAGTATGCTCATTCACAGGCAATAAACATGGGAGTACGTAAAATACCAAATTGTTTCCGTATGAACTCCTTAATAATCAATTTTCAGAAGGAAGAGATTGGACAAATTCTTATAGATATGGCACGAGGCCGATGAACAAAAAGTTTCAGTACTGCCTACATTACGTAAGTGTAATGAGTTCAATATGTTGATCAGCCTCAAGCGCTAAGACATCACGCATCTGAGCTGCTAATGCATGTCTGGATAATCATAAATTTTTATAGACATGATTGCGGTTTTACAGATGACACTACATGCGAGCACGACAAACAGAAAAAGAATAATATTAATTTTAGAGTAAATTTCATAAAGCCCCAGATTTTATGGTCCTTGTTTCATAAAACCCCATATATTTTAGTCTGTGTCACTTAACCACGGGTTTTATGGTCATATTGTTTCACAAAACCCATATGTATCAAGAAATAGTTATAAATATGAGCCGTAAATTCTAACTTCATGTGTGCATGGCGTATAGATTTTGATTAATTTAAATAAATGAAATTATTAAGTGAGATGCAAGCACAGAGTCTCCCAATATAAAAGTTTAACATTCACATTGATTTGTCAAGGGTGGGGTTTTGTGAAATATTATGACTATAAAACCCGTGGTTAAGTGACACAGACAAAAATATATGGGGTTTTGTGGAATAATACCCATAAAACCTGGGGCTTTATGAAATTTACTCTTAATTTTATCAGTCAAACAGGCAATTTTAAAGGGACAAAAAATAAGAAGCCATCATCAGCAGGGGGAAAAAGTAACCATAAGCACAAAGTTGTACCAGGGTCCAGCAAAGATAAGCTTCATTAGAACAATGCCTGTTATATCTTCTAACTCCAAATAGAATATAGTCTCTGATGTGCTTGCTTTGCAAACACTTGTTACAGTGCCAATCAGACTAACTCCCACCATTTTATCATGAAGGTCGCTTACATATCCCTAAAATTAGGCACGCCATAAAACATGGAAAAGAAGTTTATATGTACAATATTTCAACAAATACTGTATACTAGAATCATAGAAATGCTGCAAACAATGCTACAGCATGAAACATCAAGTATTGTTTCTTCTTTCTATCAAGGAAAAGCTCACTGGTACAGTTATGGTAGTAAAAATATTGGATGTGCATGCTGAGCAACTGAGAGTATGCAGAATCAGTGTTCTAAAAAAAATAAGTGCTGATGAGCAGCCACGCATCATGCAATGCTTAAGTGGTGAGCAAGCGGAAACCTCCACCAAGTGTGTAAGTAAAAAGTGACTCCATGGTGGAACAAAGGACAAAATGGTTTTAGAAATAGGCATACCAAACATTCATAGTATGCGGTGTAATGCGTACCAGATATATTCACAGTATGAAGTGTAATGTGTAATAATAAACTGTGTCATTTGTTAGGGGTTCAGGGTTTAGATGTTCATAGAAGAATGTTGGGTCAGAAGGGAAGCCTTGGTGCAGCAGAAATCCTGTTGCCTTGTGATCATGAGGCCATGGGTTTGAGTTATGGAAACATACTCTTGCAGAAATGTAGGGAAAGATTGCGTACAAAAGACCCAAAGTAGGGAAAGACTGCGTACAAAAGACCCAAAGTGGTCAGACCCTTCACTAGACCCTGCACAAGCGGGAGCTACATGGACCAGGCTGTCCTTTTGTTTTAAGCAGTATGTTGAACAACACAATAGTATCATAAACCATGAGATATAAATCAGCAATCATTTCATATTCAAGCATTTGTATAATCAATTGTTGAAGGGTAATCTGTAAGTTTTCAGGTTCCAAGCAACATAATGATTAAAAGAAGTATATTGTGAGAATAACTCAAATAAGAACGACCAAGTTACATACTCGAAATGGATATTTGGTGAAGTCGATTGAACCATGCAAATCACGTGGCAGTGTTACTTGTGAGGCCACGTTATCTGTTGGATTACATGCCAGCCGAGGTCCTTGGCTCCTTACTTGAGTAGGAGTCAGAAGAACCTAGCATTCATCTATGTATTGGTCAACTGAAGTAATGCAGAAAGAACTATCAAGGGATTCTTACCAACCTGCTCCTCTAGCTGAGCAAATGGTACCAAGTAAACCTGTGTTGCACTACCATATTCAAGACAAAGTTCCTGAGAATCCCCATGATCAGTATCTACAAAATTTGCAATAAAAGGTCTATCCAGCGCTAGCATGCTCCCTACACTGAAATAAAATGATTAGCTTACTGTAGCCAGAATGAAACATTTGATACTTATGGCAAAATGAACCTGAAAAGATTTGCAAGCAAGATCTGCTCTCCCCATAAAATAAATTTCATCTTCACATCATCATTGTCTACAAGTACAATCTGCTTTCTTTCGGTACATCTGAAAGGCTCCAAGGACTCAATTGTCTCGATCCTGCAAGAAAAGGAGGTGGGGTGCTCTGAAACTTTATCTGACAGAGTAGTTTGTTTAAATAGATCATATACTTGTTTCACAGCAAATAATATATTTTAGATGCCTTAGTGACCATATAATTTAATATAGCCCACATAAAAAACCATGATTATGTCCAAATATTACATGTCCAATAGGGTATAATTGAGGTAACTAACTACAAAATTTATGGAAACAAAAGTTAAACTGAATATCTCAGTAACCATACAATCCATAGATATATTTTTACCTGGCATATAATGAGTATGGAACATCATTTCTATTGTCCTCTAAAATAGATGAGAATGAATAGGTGCAAAACTGTGCAGCAAGTAACATAGCATCCTGATCTTGGTCCTGCATTAATACTGACATGTGTGAGTTGAAACAAAGTTTCAGACCAGTAAAGATGCCAAATAGTTTCTAACGCTCAATAGAAATGATTTGAATGGATAAAAAAATTCAATATTGAAAGCCCAGTTTCACTTAGGATACAATAATTTACATTTAGAATATACCATTTATATTCCTTATTACGTTAACAGTCAATTATCATTGCACAAAGAATCATTGTGGCTTTCTTGTGACTGAGAATGCAACTAAGATAGATAAAGGAGCTTTACTCATGAAGAAAAATTGCAAGACAATAATGTGCTTGCTTTGATGTTGAAGGGATACCTCATCAAGTAATATCACCATGTACTCTGTTGGTAAAATACGAGCACGACCAGATCCCTCCATGGCTGTACGAAGGCAACATCCTGTGAGCATAACTTCTCGACCCTTTTTCAATACACCATGTTCGCCTATAAATTCATAATATCTGATGTAAATTTATGTTAGTATAAGAACTTTGCAAGTGACACATGTACCAACTACCGAGAATGAAATTAAAACAAGAATTAACAAGATTCCATATAAATGAATAAATCCCAACATATATATTACAGTGATTATTGATTGATCTGTTCTTCTTTGTGTGTGTAACTTGTGTATGTGTGTGTTGGGGGATGGGGGTAGATGGGGACTAAGAATAAAAAATATATAGGATAAAGAATCAAAAATTGAAATTCCATAAATCATAAAGATTTGTACTATCCTGCAACTAGAAAGTTCAAAAAGATTTTCTAACAGTATACTTAGTAATGATGACTTATGTACATAAATACTTATCCCAGATTTGTTGAAATATTATTTGCAAGTTGGAACATAATATCAGTCAAACAAATACAAATACGAATCGCAACTAATTGATATGTTGAAGATCTACCTCCGGTGCAAGTATAGGTCAATAGTGGATGCACTCCACATGTCGCCCAAGGTAAGCATGTATATGTTTGTACCTAGAAGAATGCCACACAACTAAGGATGAAGTCAAGAAAATCGAAGTTGCAAGTAATGCATATTAAAAAAGAGTTAAAAGAGTCCGACAAATACTTAAATTGGATGGATTGATGATAATGAATGAATAGAAATTTGGAAATTATATGAGCTATTTTTCCTGTTCAATAAAGAACCCTTGAATTCTTAAATTTGCATAAATATAGAAGATTACTGACAGCTTCTTTTTTCTTTATAGAATACAGGTATGAATAGGCATACCAGGAAGGACAAAGACATCAACGATGACAGCTTCAAGGACGCTCTTGTTAGAAATGAAGTTCTTATCATGGATGGAGTCTATTGTAATAGTATTAGGAAGCCTCCTCCTCTTACTCCTCATTTTTTGAAGGTTGATCAGTTCAGCATTCCTCTTTGAGGTCAGGGATTCACGCTGTTCTGTCCAAGACTACGAGAAGAAGCCAATTTTAGCCCTTGTTACAGTAATCCTATTACAACAACCAAAAAAAGAGCAGCCTGGCTAAAGAGTCGAGGTATTCAGAGAGATCAGTATCTAGTAAGCTATACATTGCTTGGGTCTACGATTAAGGGCGAAACGTAACAAAAAGCTGTAACAACTTCATGACAGTATTGTTTACTGGAGTTGCAGTTCAGTAGTTCATTTCACAGAGCAATTGCCATTTGCCAGCGAGTAAGCAGACTTGATCGAACAGGCAACAGAATGAGCAGGCCCCGCCGCAGAGAAGCTGATATAACGAACCTGGTAGAGGTCTGAGAGGAGGATGGCGGCGGTGACGCCGCTGGAGTAGGCGCAGCACGACTTGAGGGCCTGCGCCATCGCCCACCCCCAAGGCGGCCGTGCCGGCGCCGGTCCGTCCCCTGGTGACTCGTAGCCATGGCCACCGGAGGATGAGATGACTGAGATGGCGTAGTCGACAAATTCGAGGAAGGCATCTCCGTCGGCCGTGGCGGCGACGGGATCCATGGAACCCTAGCACGGGAGAAGAGGAGAGGGCGGGAAGGAGAATGAAGACGAGCCCGGCGTCTGGGCGGGAACGGATTTCGCTTCACCTCGCATTGTTTTTCTTTTCTTTTGCTGACTATTTTTTAAGGAAAAATTCTATTTCAGTGCCTTAATTTTTTCAGTTGTGTTGTGCAATTTTGGTCCTCGGTTACAAAACCGATACCTGCAGTGCTCTAACTTTTAAACCCGTTCGTATGGTCCCGGGCAGATTTGGTGGGTGATTTTGGCTGATATAACGTCCACGTAGCGGTGGTTTTCGTATGACGTGACAAGGTGCCGTGAGGTTTTCGTTGATTTAGTTTGATGTTGTTTTAAATTAAAAATAAATACTTAATGATCTTAAAAAAATTATAAAATTTTGCAAAAATTTAAATCATTTTATAGGAAACAAATTTTGTTTTAGTACCAATTTAAAATTCGGAACACATTTTATTTTACAAATTTAGAAATAGAAATAACTATAAAAAAATCTAAACCTCTAAAACCACTGAATAAAATTTTATTTTTTTTCTAAATTCATATAATTTCAAATATTTTCATTGTTTCACATACATTTTCTTTAAATATTTAAAATTTCACATTTTAAACTTGAATTCAAATTTAAAATTCAAACAGAGAGCTGAGTCACCGTTTTGTCATAAATCTGCTTTTCGAATTTTATAAAAATAAATCTGTTTCAAATTTGAAGATGAGTTCAAAACAAAAAGTTGTTTCTCAAAAATAGATCTGTCATCCAAAAAAGTTTTAAATTCATCTAAATTCAGAAATAAAAAAATAATTCGGGCAGACAAGATAAATAAGACAAAAACGAGGTTTTGTAAGTTGAGCACCAAAACCTTTCTTTTGCTGACTGATGAAATGGGCCGCCTGAGCCCATTTGCACATTCGACACGCGGGTGATTATCAGTCACCACCTGAGATTTCTCCATATCAGAGTGATCATTTGGTAGGAGCGTCTACAGAAAAGAAATTCTAAATCCAGTCAAGAACTTCAGAAGCTGTAGTAAAACGAGCTGGTGATTCTTACAAATACAAGAACTAGCTTGTAAACATGAGAACGAATCAATCAGAAGTTACAGGACCATTCATAATGTTCCCTCCAATTCTATTCATGTCTCTCCAAAACTGAAGAATATCCACATTTATCTGACTTTGTTCCCGAGGAGAAAACTCGCAATTTATCAGGCTGTTAATCTTATGTGCAAAATGAAAACAAGAGAAGGCTGCCAAAAGAAAGCTGCTGCAGGATTCCATCTGACTGAAGATAACACGACTGGTGTACTGTTCACAACCAGTTGACGACTGCTGCTGATCGGAGCCGAACCTCAAAATGAGCTAGCTCACTGTCAATAATCTAGGGCACATCTGATGGAGAGGGATTGTCCTGATGTGGCGCCTTTCCCTAATAGGTCATAATTTATAAATAATACGATGACAGTAATGTCATCATGGAAATGCCTGCGAACCTTCTTGTCAATCTTTGTGAGATCTGAGTAGCGCATTTCACGTTTCCTCGCTGCTTCTTGCATAGCTGCTTTTATGAGTCTTCTTGCACTTCCCTGGATAAATAAGTAGAGTTCTATCATAAACAAAGCAATTGTACTTGAAGAAAACAAGAAATGACAGCCCCTTGTATATATGTCAGCAGATATTGGTTAGACAAATGAAAAACCACAAAATCAACACCAACTATCGTCTGTGTCAAGCAAAACAAACTTTCTACAGCGCGCTATTCATTTTAATATTTTTAACCCTATCTGTTGCACAGTAAGATCAGCACAGCAATGTCATCTGAGCAATATATTTACTTATTATCTTAGTATAATGCAGAAGCAAAAATGTCTGATCATGCAAGAAAATTGCAACTATGTGAGTTGTTAAGAGTAGAGGTAGCAGAACAAAAAAGAACACGCAAGTAGTAACACAACAACTTATAAACAAATTTGTGAGCCATAGTATCGCACCTAACCAAAGGTCAAAACGAATATTCATTGCATGCGGCCAGTACATTTTCACAATAACCCAGTTAACAGTTTGCAACATCAGAATATCACAGATGATAATTGATAAATATGATGGCCCAACCCTCTGGGCAATATCACTGGAGGGTAGTGTGCCACTGACACCCAATTTTGTCCTTTAGTTTACACCATATGATTTAAAAAAATGTAAAAGATTAAGCTAAGATGTTTCAAATAATAGGCATAACAAAAAGATCCCAAAGCATTCAAGGGTATACAGCTGTCACATGGGGAACATGTCACCAGATGTAACTCTACGAGGATCATAACAAGTATGGAAGTGTAGGCACTGGAAACAGATTGTGCACTAGCACCAATTAATTGATAGCCATATAGAGACACCACTCGTCGTAATGAATTGAAAAAATTCATGTGGATGATTGGCTAGTTTTTAAGGCGATGAGGCTTGGTGCAGCAGTCTGCACCCTTCCAATTGCCTAGGCGATCATAAGACGATGCAAGGCGACGCCATACCAGCCTCTGAACCAAGAAAACAGAGACATGTAAGTGGAAAAGGAAAGGAAAAAGAAAAAGAAAAGAAGGAAAAAGAAAAGAAGGAAAAAGAAAGAAGAATGGAAAGAGGTTGGCCCAGCCCACTAACCGGCCCACTATCCGTCCCATCCTAACTTCCCTAACCAGCAGCCGATCTCGATACGACCAGATCAATCGAGCCGCCGCTACTCCCTGCCGCTCCTCCACTCTCCCTCGCCGGGCGCCGGTGCTCGTCCCCTCTCCGGCTCTCCCTCGCCGAGCGCCACTCCTCCTCCCTCTCCCTCCCCTGCAGTCGCCACTACTGCCCTAGCTCCCCCACAGCGGCCGCCGGCGCTTCTTCCATCTCTCCATGGCATTGTAAGTCTTCTGGCCTTGCTCCATCGTTCCAGATCAACAGCCATGGCGACAGTTTTTTGCCTAGCCGACCATTCTCCAGCCTGTCCTCCTTCCTTCTCCCTCCTTCACGCCATATTGGAAAAGGCGACAAGGACGCCATGCCATTTGGGAGCGCCTGGACGACTTGGCGACGCCTTAAAAACCAAGATGATTGGATTACAGAATAGCGCCAAGTGGATTTTATTACAGTAGAAAGCATTCCCATTTATTTCTAATACATCTGGGCATCCTAGCTTTAAAAAAAATGCGATGCTCAGAGAATTACAAATCGCAGATCTATCAGCTTTTTATGTAACAAATATTTGCACTAACCCATCAAACTAACCAATATTTGGTCCCCAAGATAGAATAAATAGGTTAGACCAGCATTCACAGCGATTCCGTTATACTGCTGATAGAAAACCAAGACTCTTGGTACAATGAAACTATATTAAAAGTATGGAAGGGAAAATGTTCTGTACAAAAAGTAGAATGATGTTGTTGTTAAGATGTACATTAAGATGGTGTTAAATATTCTGACCATGCCTATTTTGCAAACTGATTATTACTAATTCATCACAGGGAACACCATAAAGAAAGATATTACACTGAGGGTAAAGTAAAATATGTGGAATCTTACAGATCGTTGATGGTTGTTAACAATCTCGACAGCTTCCTGATTACTCAGGTGTTCCCACAAACCATCTGACGCGAATATGACAAAACTGTCACTTGGTTGAAGATCATGGGAGACTATATAGGGGTCTGCACTCAATATAGGCCTGCTGAATGGTTCAGAGATTCTGAACTTCTGTTTGATCCGGTCCGTGTTATATTGCGGATGTTTCAGGTAAACATCACCTATTGATCTTGATACCTGCATCACATGCTACATAAACACTGCATATACAACAAATCTCCAGTTTCAGCATCTCAAAACCAGGGATTCAAATAAGACCGACCTGTATGATTCCCTTCACTCTCCAGACCCCATGCTTCAGCGAAACAATTTGCGGGTCGTCAGGGTGCTGAGCCATGAGCTCATTCCTGACGGCCTCCTGACTCGCATTGTGCTCACTGGACAGCTGCTCCGCGGCAATCTGCCCAGTGCGACCCACCTTCCTCCCGAGAACAGCCCGGGAATCACCGAGGTTGGCGACGAACAAGGTCCTGTCGTGCACGACGCCGACGAGGCAGCACGTCCCCACCGTGGCAATGTCCGGCTGGGTCTCCCACAGGCGCGACGCGAGCGCGAGGAAGCCTTCCTCCGTGGCCAGGAACGCCTCCCGGATGGCGTCCTCGGTCACGCCCTGCGGGCCGGAGGCCGCCTCTGCGCGAAGATCAAACGAAAAGCGTCTCAACCCGCATCACGCCATCCCGGTTTATATTTTTTTTTTCTCGGCGGGCACCGGGGAGGAAGGAGGAAGACGACGAAACAATCGCATTCGGGTTCGGGTTACCTCGGAGGTTGGGGACGAGGTGGTCGCATGCGAAGCGCGCGGCATCGGGGCCGGCGTGGCCGTCGAAGACGCCGACGACGGTGCCGAGGGGCGGCGCGGACTCGAGGCGGCACTGGTCCTCGAGCACCTGGTTGGCCTGGGCGACGGCGACGGAGACGTCGCCCGCGTGGCAGCGC
>BCLG01003400.1:31485-46313 GCA_001602295.1 Zoysia matrella
CCACATCGCCGACCGGGGCGTCCCCGAGGTAGGTAGGCGGCACGGGGACGAGGGGCCGGCGCCGGCGGCGGGGAGTGGTTCGGTAGTGGGAGGATGGCGATGGCGATGGCGATGGCGCGGTGGGACGGAGGCGGTCGCAATCGGCCGCGTACGATGAAAACAGGAGGGGAATGAGGGAACGGGAACGGTGACGGGATGGATGGAGAGGCAAGCGGGCGGCGGCCGTGTCGGGTTCGGTGCGACGCGGTGCGCGCCTGCTTCTTCCCCACCGAGCGAGGGCCGGCTTAAACTAGTCGCGTCGTGCGGTCAGCCTGCTGATCTGCTGCTGGGGCGCCTTGCATATACGTTCTCACAGGCGTGCATGTGCCTGTGCTGCGGTAGCTTCTTTGATGGATATGGTAATTGCTGTTGTAACTATCTTAAAGAAATCTACAATGTACATAGCTGCTTCATCAGCATTTCCATAAAATTTCATGAATTCTTTTTTTTTTCTACATATGTTTTCGACCTTCGCCTATAAGTCAGGATGATTGCACGTTCGGTATTCCGCTGCGGTGCAGTGGCTTCATGCTCAAAAAGGCCTCGTTCTGTTTAGGGTCAGATTGAAGAGGATTATAATGAAATGAAAAGGTTAAATTCTCGATTTAGAGGGTGATGAATCATATCTTCCCATCATCATCTAATCCCTTGAAACTGAAGGAGCCTTAACATAGGACAGAAAAAGGTTTCCGAAGCATGAGAAGAAAGCGTCAACCTTTCTCTCCCTTTTTTTCGCAAAGCAATAACAACACTCTGACTTCTTTCAATCCGTACGAAGCTTTGTTTTTCAAACGTCGTGACATGTTAGTACTGTAGACGTTTAGGATCCTTCAGCGACTTGTTGAAAACGAAATGCTTGGGGAAGAAATCTTCTCTGTTGCACGAGTCTACGATTGGACGACGGTTCAGATTGGTCGTTGCCGGTATTTCACGAATCTGAGGGAGCTGTACGGCCATGCGCGTGGCGCCGGCGCGGCCAACACGTCGTTTTCCACGTCTGACTTCAGGATCCTCGGCCCACGGGCCCACGGGCGTCATCTGCTGCAGGCTAGCCTAGACAGGAAATCTTCTGGACTAGGCGATGGGTGCGGCCGGCGACGAGAAGGCAGCCGCGGCAGTAGAGCAAGACGCTGGACAAGCGCACCGACCATGTCGAGGACCGGCAGCTCGACTCCTCATGAGTCTAATACCAACCCTCAGTCGATCCTCCCTGCTCGTTGTAGAAATATACGTGTACGAGTTACCAGTAGTACAATAGTTTACAAGTCATGTGACCGTATAACTTCAGCGACATGAATTTGCTCTTCCACCTGGGGGAAGAATTAGCTGCTGTCAAGACCAACCACTGATGTTGACAATCCTAATCTCAGCGGCCGATTATTATTTTTGTAAATCATGTTAAGATGACATGTTTTCAAGTATTTTTTTTAATTGATGTCGCTGTTAAATTATATATTTTAATATCGTTTTATTTATCATTAAAGTTATTTGAATCACAACTTAAAATTTTACATATTAAAGCAAATTTTTTTTAATAAAATGAATAATCAAAGCTGATTGAAAAAATCAACAACGACGTTAAGAATAGAGAGAATAAACTCTGAATACGCAGTTGGACGAGAAGAAGATTGCTGAGAGAACACTTCGAGAGCACAGAGCCGATGCTGTAGCTGCTGCGAGGTCTTCGCTCCGTTGATTCCTGCACAAATTGGCGGTATTCAGATGATCCCCTTCTTCAAAGCCGTACGACATCTGAAGCGGCTCAGTTTCACTCGCCTGTTTGCCAACTTTCTGCATCAAAAATGAAACGGTCGTACTTTGCATCAATGTAGAATTCGATGATGTTTGCAAACTTGTTTCCGATGCTCTCCTCCATAGTTGGACACCGGCTATCAGCCATATACGCACACCAACTTGTGCCACCTCGCTCCTCTCAGTCTTCCTGTCTCTGTCCGTTGATCTTGAGCTGCATTTTCTTTTCGTTGTCGTCGCATCTTCCCCTTTCAATCTTTGCTGTCGCAGCGATCCTCTTTCTTCTTCCTCCATCCTCTCTGCACCTGCGATTTTGTGATCCGGATAATGTAGTGAGATTAAGCCATAACCGTACGCCCTCCGGTTGCCGGCGGCGATAAAAGGCAACCGGAGCGAGTACTAGACCGCATATTCGTGCCAACATAAATAAAATGGAAATGGAAAAGCATGACAGCAAGGACCAGCCGCTTGCTTCCCCGTCACCTCCACCTCTTCGGCCACCCGGCCCACCCCACACGCAGGTCGCGACTCTGCCGGCCATGGCTGCGGCGGCGCAGAGGCTCCTCGCGGCGAGCACGAAGATCATCGGCGTCGGGCGCAACTACGTCGCCCACGCGAAGGAGCTGGGCAACCCCGTCCCGAAGGTCAGCGCCGCGCACCCCTCCCCTCCCCTCTGATCCCCCGATCGCGGAACTCGCCAGTGCCACCAGACAGTCACGGCGGCAACAACTTCTTCCCCACGACAGATCTGATTCAGTCTTTGCGGCGCCGCCCGCGCGACTTCACAGGAGCCCGTGCTGTTCCTGAAGCCGACTTCGTCGTTCCTCCACGCCAGCGCGCCCCCTGCCGCCCCCGCGGCCATCGAAGTGCCTGAGCCGCTCGAATCGCTGCACCACGAGGTCGAGCTCGCCGTCGTCATATCCCAGCGCGGCCGCGATGTCCCTGAGGCATCCGCCATGGACTTCGTCGGAGGTAATTGAGATGTGCTTTGCAACAAAGTGTGATGTCGGACAATCGCTGGTTGATTCTCTGTGCGACAGGGGAACATTCTCTTTCATTTGTGGTACATTGGTTAGCTGAAAAATATTTGCGATCAGAGCTCTTCATGAAAGCCTACCCCAACTTGCTTTGGGACAAAAAGGCTTTATTGCTGTTGTTGTAGAGTTATTTCATGAAAGTTGGATTTGAGTGAAAGGCTATAGGTGTAGTTCCTTTTGTAATTTTGTTAAGGGAATCTCTTGTAGTGTGCTGTTATGCTTATAAAACGAAGCAGTCAGGCGCTACTTTTCCCTGCTTGGCTACTTGTTACCAAGTGATCTCATTGAAGTAATTGATATGGGATAAAAAACTGACCTCATTGGGTTTGTAGGTTATGCACTTGCCTTGGACATGACTGCAAGGGATCTTCAGTCTGTTGCTAAGGTGAGAGCTATCAGCTTCTACATTTGTTATGAGAGCAAGTCAATTGGAACTTTGAAACTGTATGATATTTTTCGTTGAGCAGCTTAGTATCTCTATCAGTCATATAGCTTTCATTTCATAAAAGTAAAGTCAGTCCTATCATTTTTTTTACATGTCTCCCTTGTGCTTTCCTGCACGTACCTAAAAGCTAGAATTTACAGTCTGCAGGTCTTCCATGGACTTTGGCTAAGGGGCAGGACACCTTCACTCCAATTAGTGCAGTAGTAAGCAGTCTTTTTTTTGGATAAAGGACAAGACACCTTTACTCCAATTAGTGCAGTAGTAAGCAATATTGTTTTTTGGTACTATATGAACTGTTTGTATAAGGTGGCTTGGGACAAATATTTTAATTGTTTTTGTTTCTTAAAATTACACCCTGTGTTATATTCAAGCCTCAAAATGCTGAAATGTGCAATAGGCTTGTTCATTCAAAGATATATACTGCATTCTAGCAATAAGCATTTAAATCGTTTCCTCCAAAAAAGAAGAGCTATATCTGCACAATGGGGAATAAATATTGGATGGAGGAACACTTCTATTGTGTTGCATAGATTGTGGCTTCCATGTTGCTCAGAGCCATGCCATTCTGTCTTGCTGAACTGTTTGGCCCACCAGCATGATAGGCTATTTTTCTTTTTTACTTTATAATTTTGTTTACGACATTTTCTCCATCAACACAGGTTCCAAAATCAGCTGTCACTAACCCTGATGATCTAGAGCTCTGGCTAAAGGCAAGTACACAAATATATGGTGAATCTATTTATTTCTTTCAGAAGTGATGAAAACTTATGATGTATGATTGGCAAGCTTTTATATTCTTACTGTTGTCGATCAATCATATCCAGGTAGATGATGAACTTAGGCAGAAAGGCTCAACAAGCGATATGATGTTCAAGATTCCTTTTCTAATCAGTTATATCAGTTCCATCATGACCCTAATGGAGGGTGACGTGATACTAACTGGTAATGATATTCTATCTATATGTATATGATTTTCATTGTTCTGATATATGTTTGTGACGTTAATCGTGTGCTCTTTTGCAGGTACTCCAGAGGGTGTAGGTCCTGTTCGAGTAGGCCAGAAGATCAAAGCTGGCATTAGTGACCTCATTGATGTGGAATTCGATGTTCAGAGGCGTAAACGCACACTTTCTGCCTGATGCAATAAGCAAAAGACTAATGGTAAGCAACTTGTTTTTGGGAGCATATCAGTTGTGCTGTTGTGACTTGCCTTTAGGCAACAATACATGATATTGAGACGGTTACTCAGT
Organism: Zoysia matrella; assembly: GCA_001602295.1. Taxonomy (NCBI): domain Eukaryota; kingdom Viridiplantae; phylum Streptophyta; class Magnoliopsida; order Poales; family Poaceae; genus Zoysia; species Zoysia matrella. Next base: position 36,009 of record BCLG01003400.1, read on the forward strand.
AGATCTCATGAAACTAAACAATAATTGTAACTATGTATGTTATAGTTTCTTTCCTTCATTTCTTGGTCACATGGATGTAGTGAGGTTGATATTAATTTGGGGGGTATCAAAACTGGATGCTGAAATATGGGGTAACCGTAAGTACCTTGTTGCTTTTGAATCTTAGGTGACCTTCAGGAGTAGCAGATATCGTAATGCTTAGCTCACAATGAGGGACTTCGTCCTGTTATGCTTCTGTCTAATACTGTAACACTCAAGAGTGTTCCCCCTCAAAAAAAAAAACAAACACTCAAGAGTGTTCGATATAGTTATTATTAACTCAGTAAACAACGCGAAATGACCTTGCACTCTCCCACTGAGCAACCTGGATATGATAATGATTTTTACTCGTTCTGTTTACAGGTGAAGGCGCGGAGCACTATTTCCTCAATAATACAACTGCCCTAGAGTTACTGCAGGGCGATGTCTAGACTCCTTGTTTGTTCGTGCTGGAGCATGGTTTGCCTCATGTATCTTTTCTCGCTCTTGATGGAGCTCTCAGGTCACATTTTCCTGAATAATAAACATGCTGCCTTTTCTGGTACACATCGACCGGTTCCATGGTTTGTTTCTTAGATCCTTGATTTCAGAGTTCAAACTTTCACGGTGCTTTGAGAAGAGAGAAACTACCGTTATTATCAGAGATTCAACGGATCAAACAGGTCTGGGGCTTGATTGCGATTCAGCCTGGGATGTGTTTGAACAAAATCCTGAACGGTGTAGACTATTTCGTAAAATAGCTGGTGCCCATTTCTTTTGTGCCGTTCTGTGCCGCACAAATTGGATCCAGCGGTTCAAACCTGTGTAAATTTGATCTTGGTCCAATCAGAGGGTGATTAAAAACAATAAACGAATGCCTGGATTCTGTGGATTGTCTTATGAAACAACTGCTGCTGCCACGTTGTTGGCCGCCGGATCATAGTGTGTTCGTCATTTTCAAAAGCGAAGATCACATTGTGGTCCTCGTTTTCGAAAGCGACTGCCGAGACGGCATCGCACTGCCGCAGGTACCGTCCACCCGCATGCATTACCTCAGCCGCGCGCTGTTCTGAGGATGAAATTGTAAGCATTATAGCTGAAGGTTACGAGTCTTATCTTTTACAGTAGATTTTAACGAATCTTGCATGATGAGGGCGCGGCAGGGCGGCGGCAGCGCTGGGGTGGCGCGAGCATGGCCGGGCGGCGCGAGTGCGATGGTGGCAGGGTGGACGCGGCAGGACGGTGGCGACCGGGCTTGGCAGCGGGCAACGGAGAAGACGAGGGCATTTGCGTCTGGAAAAAAAGGTCGTAAGCATTTTGACGGGCGTTGCAAGTGACGATGAGCATTTTGGCGTGGGCTCATTCTCCGCGAGCATTCCGGTTAATGCACAATTCGACGTGTGCATAATCCCAAAAATCTCCCAGTCAGCGTGCGAGCGACTGTATTCGGTCATGGCTCAAGGAATTTCATGGTCAAGTTACTGTCAGCGACGCAGCATTCCTCACCCTCCACGTCTAGCTAATCAATGATCAGTGCATGGAATGGCGTGTTATTTCGCTGGATAAGGGAATCCGTGCATGGAGAGTGCGATCATCAGAAACAGGGAATCTGTGCACATAGGAGAGCCGGTGTCTCGCCTGAAGGATGAAACCCGTTCAAATCCCCTGGTCTCGAACCAAATCAATCACAGTAATGACCCCGTTTCGCCACAGACATAATCCCAAGCTTTTCTCCTGCCCTGCTCCGCTCGCTCCCTCATCGGCTTGATTTGCTCGCTCCCCACTCCACTCCTCTACAAAACCCCATCCAACACACACACACCAACCAACAAACCACCCCCAACCAAATGGCGCCGGTCATCCTGCAGACGGAGGTGCACTGCCTGCGGTGCGCGCGGAAGATCCGCCGGGCCATCGAACACCACGCAGGCGTGGAGAGCGTGTGGGCGTCGCCGGAGACGGGGCTGGTGTTCGTCGCGGGGACGGCCGACGCGTCGGCGCTCCAGCGCCGGGTCGAGGCCAGGACGGGCAGGCCCGTCACCGTCGTCAGCGACGGCGAGCGGTGCTACCCGACCTACACCAGGATGGAGCATCTCGGCCCCCCGCAGCAGCAGGGGTACCCGCAGCCGTCGCCGTCAGCCGCGTCCCCGTACGTCGGCGGCGGATGGTACAGCGGCCCCGTCGGGTGGGCGCCGGCCGTCGTCGTCCCGCCGCGGCAGCAGGGGTACCAGTACCAGTACCACCACCAGTACGCGCCGGCGGAGCGGATGTGCTACGTGCCGGACGAGGCGCCAGTGTACTTCAGCGAGGAGAATGCGAACGCATGCTGCATCCAGTGACTGGCAGGCAGGCTATCCAGTTAGGAGAGTTCGGAGCGAGTTTTTGTCATGCTCACACGTTGCACCCCTCTTTAGCTAGGTTTCTTGCATCGCGGAGTAGCTGGTAGAGTGTGTTGTGTGCCCGCGCGTACGTGCGTACTGTGCTACGCGACGCCGGCCATGGTGAAGTCTTTGCAGGGTTAAGTTTCACCACCCGATTTGGTTCCCATATTATATGAACAATAATATAGGTCGAGTTAGTATTTGCCTTCGATTCATGTGGACGAAGTTTTTTGGTGTGATTTATACAGCGCCAAATATGCAGGAGCAAATATGCTACAGAGTTATTAATCGTGCGCAGCGGTAGCGGATTATTAGAGCCAGGCCCGAAGCCGCGGCGTACGGCTCGCCGCCGCCGTCGGTGTCGTCCAATAAAGGTCTCGTCAACCGGCTTCCTGATCAACAGAATTGACAGGACGGTACCAGCGCGGCGGAGACTCCACCCTGTCGTCTTCCACTGACCACTGCTCCGCCGTGAGCGTGAGGTGGATCAACCCACTTTCGCCCCCACAAGGGAACGTCCGGTCTAGTAACAGCAACGCCGAGGTCCCTATCACCGCCGCGAGTACTGCTCGGCAGACGCGACAAGCCTCCAGCGGCGGCTCCTTCCCTTCGGCCCACCGCGGATCGTGGCGTGGTCCTCGTGCTGACCGTCCACGCGCTCGGTGCGGTCACGCATGCATCGCCGCAGCCGCGTGACGCTTCTTGTCGCCGGGGATGCGCACGTCGTCCGGAGGCCACCACCGCGGTGCAGGCCTCGGCGAGGCGGCGCCGGTTGCCTGGTCACTTAAGTCGAAGCGTAACTCCAACACCCACCGGGGCACACCTCCAGAAACAGGGAAAAGACTACAAAAAAGTACGTTGAAGATAAACCCGGTATCAAGACATCTGTAAAACCCGATTCACAAAAGATTGCGATTGAAGCTGTGTCTTCAGCGCTGTGGCTACAACAGAGCAATATCGACCCGCGACGTGATCGATATGGCCAAGAAAGATACTGCTTGTTATTTGCACAAGAAAAAATATACCTTTTTACAATTAAAATATTTTCACTTTCAACCAGAATGAAACAGACAACCATTCATTTTGAACCACACCAGACCAAATTGTCCATAAAACAGGGCCAGAATATTTTACTCATCAGACATTGATCGATCATCAGACAATTGGCAGGTTAGCGACATTTCACCCTTACAAACACCACACAACTGCATGAGCAAGCTACCAATATACAGATATAAGGCAACACAGGGGACAAAAACCATGTGACTACAGTTAACGTTAGTCAGGGTATAGCGCCTGCTACAAAAACGAATCGGTCAGGAGATCAGCAACCACTTCGTCAAGCAAAGAACCTAGCAAGTCTGTTGTTATGTCACCAGCAACTTGGTATGATTCCACCTTGAAATCAACCCAGCTCCCCAGAGGTGTACTCATTTCTCTGTACACAAGCTCATCGACCATCCACTCCTCGGCAACCTTCAGACTGGTCATCTCTCGGTGGAGTTCATCCGCTGAGAGGTTCTGCAGAATGGCCATCCCCATATACCAGGAGCTGTAGCCAGCGTTGAAGTAGTATGCACATTTGATACTCAGTAATTCATTTACGCAGTCAAAGAGCAGCCCTCGCCTCAATCTGTAAGCTTTGCCCTCTTCACCAGCTAACAAGCTAATATTGCCGTCTAGTTCATCCAACAGATGTGGGTCCAGAATATCTGAATTACCAAATCGCTCCAAACGACAGAAAATGCGACTGATAGAAGCAGCATTCAAAATCTCCCTTATAAACTCTACCTCCTGTCTATAATCCATATGACATGAGCTGCTGCTTTCTGATCGAGGAATTTCTGCTGTGGCAACAGTGATCGATGAGGCTGTGTCAGAATACTCTGATGAAGCATCTACTTCTAGGCATTTATTGAACTGTATTGACTCAGAAGTTGTTCCTCCATCTGTTGAACTAAATAATTTTGTTCCTGCTAATTAGAACAAGAAGATATTTGAGGATGTTACATTGCTAGTTCTTCAGAAAATAGGAAGCTATTTTGTTTACCATTTGCACTTCTCCAGCTCTCAGATGAGCTGCAGGTTTCAGTTGAAAGAGAAGCTTCCCATGCTGAATGAGGGCGTAGGTGAAGCTGCTCTATCTCTGCTTGTATCGTGACATCATTATTATGCTTCGCAGATTGTGATGACTGATGAAAGGAAGATACTATTATTATGCAGACCAACACTTATATTTTGTTAATAGATTTAGTACAAGTGTGAATGAATGATGAGTGTTCAGCTCTAAGAAATTTGAATTCCTAAAACATATTGTGAAACAATAAAGGGCCTTAACAAAATGGGATATATGCCATAATCCTACTAAAAAGTGGAAAATTTAGGCATTTAAGATACAAAATATTCAACTACTTTGGGCGTATACACTTATGCAGTTTTTTTTGGGTGGCAGGAAAACTGGGTTACAGAAATTAATCTTATTCCGACAAGATGTACACTAAGCCGTTCAAAAGTATATTGCATATTTTTGGGACAAATTAGACGTGCATCTGCTTCAACACAACTAAAAGATATCGTGTGATGTATTATTAGCTACTACAGCGTCAGGGTCCACTAAAATTGAAAGAGAAACTGTGTACTACAGCTATATGGAGAAGAGTTGCTATGGCTAACCAACTATAGAGTTAATTATTTTAAAATTTACTCTTGCGTAGCATAGAAACATCCTTTTATCCACACAAGGAGGAAATTAGTATGTGTAACACAGTGCTGATAAGAGGGTGTGAAGAGGTGCATCATAATCTCTGAGGCGGCATACCTGGCAACTTGTAATGTGATCTGTCTGGGGGAGAGTGGCTTTTCCATCCTTAAATGATTGTGTTAACTCTCTGTCATAATCAGTAGAAGCGATGCTAGATGTTTCCCATGCTGATGATGTGTCTTCCAAAACTGGTGAAGGAGCATATATTCGAACTCCTTTGGCTGGATTTGAATATGGTGATTTCACCCCTGAAGTCAATTCTCTCAATTTTTGCTCTAACAGAAGCCCCAAATAATCACCATCAATGACGTCATGTTTGGCACCCAATGCATCATTTGAACTTGACACAGCATTCAAGTTCTCTATAGATTGTTTTTCAGATGAATGGTTTGGAAGGTGGGAGCTTTGTAAAGATTTGTCAACTGGTGAGGTAAACGTGAAGGAAACAATCTCAGTGCTGATTTTCTTTTTGTTAGTCGAGAAAGATGATTGCTCATCTATCACAATATTGTGCTGAATCCGCCTTTGGCTTCTGTCAGAAATAAGGTTATCACTTGACTGGCTTTTATCAGCGTACATTCTTCTTTCTTGTAATCTTCTTGGCTTGGGGATTGCTTTTGCTGTAGAATGAGTTCTAACATTTGAGTGATTGGTTGGCGGCAAGTCCATCTTTCTGTTACCTTGAGTCTTGTTTCCGCTGAATGTGTTGGTAGCCCCAACCTTTCTGGGAGAGGCATTTATTTGATGAGTACTGCTTCGTTGCCCGCTGGGTGTCACTGAGTTTGAATTCACCTTATGTTTGATGACCATAGCATTCTGTTTTCTGTTGTTAGGCACAAGCACACTGGAAGAACTTCCTGTGCCCATTTGGTTATTATCATTCCGTTGGCTCAAGCCATTCCTCAAAGCCACGCTATTTTCAGGGTTCCTGCTGCGAGTTTCAGGTTTCCTACTACTTTTTCTAATCTCTTCTCTTACTGGGGCTTGCACCGCTCGAGCAACATTTGAAGGTCTGTTGCTGGCCTTGACCTTTGGACCAACTGGAGTACATCCATTTGACATTGTGATCCTAGAAGATGAGGTACTCTCTGAACTTTTCGAAACTCCATCCAAAGGCTTTCCAATTGATGGTCTAGAAGAAGCAGAGCCACCACATTTCCTCAGTTCTTCATTAAGTTTATGCGACCTTTGATGAACTCCTATTATCTCTCTTGGGTTGTAGGAACGCACAGCATTTGTGTGCCCAACATCACGAGCTTTATAAGGAATGATATTTTCAACTCCAGATCCAATGATCCTAGAAGCTGCCTCCATTATATCAGCTGCATTTCTGCTGGATATAGGATTACTGTTCTTCATGGGAGATAATAACTTATACTGTGCAACTGATAATGTCCTCTTGGCATATCTTGGAGGCAGTGCTTCCATTTTAAACCGGTCAATAGGACTACTAGGCATCTTAAGTGGACTACCAACAAAACTTCTGCCAACCAAATCGTTGTGGCTGTTGGTTTGGAAGGGTGGTTGAACAGCTAATGGCAGAGGATTGGACTCTGATGAGCTTGTCGCAGGCATGGAATCCAAACCCATAAGCCTAGCCACAACAGTGGGACACCTCCTCGCCTGCGTTTCTTCATCAACTACAGAAGATGAGCAACTATGCTCACTGCTTTCCTGCAAGCTGGGTGCATTTTCAAGGACCTGCCCAGAGAAACAGATTTAATCATACAGGACAAACAGATTTAGCAATACATAAAAAAGCTGCAAGCAGGAGTACACACCGAATTTGTCCGAACACTTGGTGCACTGCCATCAACTTCCTTCTCATCTCCACTGTTTCCTACAAAGAGAGTAAGGATTTAGGATAAAGGCAGGTCCCATCTCTTTGCTAAAACGTAATTAGTTTACAGTAACCATTTTAACTCCAATTGCCCGTCTGCTTACTTGGATTCGGAGAATCGCTTCCGCTGAACAGACGCTTCTTAGATTTCTTATTCTTACCCCAATCAAACAAGCTAAAGAAACCGTGACCCTTGGGAGCAGCTTTCTCCACATCCATCTCTCTTCACCGTTCACACCTGCAAATGTAATGGCTCACATGAATACAACAAATCAACAGAAGTAGTATGACGCATTTGGCCTAAACAAATCTAAACTAGCTAATCAACGGAGCAGCAGCGCCATGTTCCCCCAGATGACCGAAACCCAACCTCCATCCCAAATCACACAACAAAAGATTCCGACGAAGAGCTGAGCCCCCGCATTTTACCAACAACATTTCACTAACGTAGCCCAAAATGCAGGCACGCCCCATCCCAAGCCACTTCCCAGAAACCACAGAGCCACCCCCATAGCATAGAAGCCATAGAGAGCGATAAAGATCCAACCTTTCAGAGGCCGCGCGAGTCAACGTTGCAGGGGATTCACCGAGCCAGCAGCGCCCAATCCGAGCCGAATCGCCGCGGAGACCGCCCCGGATCGAGCCGCATTGGCCCGTGCCTCCCTTCCACCCACAGGAGCTCCCAAGGCCGCGACTTTTCCCCACAACGAACGAACACGGCTCGAGCACGCGGCGCCGCGGGGGATGGGAGGGGAGGATCCGTGCGAGGCGCGTGGGAGGACGTCGTCACATTAGGGTTGCCGAGTGGGGATGTGGCGGACGTGGTGAGAGGGAGAGGTCAGGTGGCCGCCGCGGCTGTGGAATCCATTAATGCCGCTGCGAGGGGTTGGAGAGATTGGAACGGAGGGAGAGGGTGGGAGAGGGGACTGCTCTTTTCTCTTCTCACTCCTCTCGGTCTGTACCGTCGGCCAGCCTTCGCTGGGTTTCTGCTCGTAAAATATTGAGGAAGTTCTGGGGGCTTTTTTGGGATCGGTTTGGCCGTTTCCTCCGTGACGGAACGAGAATTTTTGGCGTTTGGGGTTTGGATGATTTGGCGCCTGGCGGTTTTTGGAGTTTTACAGGGGTCGCATTAGTCCTGGTCCCGGACTCCGGAGACGTGAGAATGGAATTCTAGAAGAAGTGTGATTTAATAACTGCTTCAAATATTCTTATGCAATAAAAAAGTGCGGATGCTCTCTTCGATCTTAAAAAAAAAACTTTTGATGTATTTTTAAGCGCTGCTGCCACGTATTAGTAGTACTCTCTTTCGTCAAACAAGTATGTCATCTTTTGACTAACATTATCTTGATAAATATTTCAATGAAGTTTTTGAATAATTTGGCTATACAGTACTTGATTTGAGTAGAGTAGCTTCATAATGTTACATCATTCGTTTATGTTTGGAGCAAGTATCTACCTGGTTCCTCTCTTTTATACATTAAAAAATATTGGTTAGTTGAAAATTAAAACAACAAATGCCATCCGTATAAAATAAAATCGGTGCGAGTGCTAAATTATCATCGTGAGTTCAAAATAAACATAAATTCCTGCCCCAACAGAAACAATTTAAACATAGAGAAGTTAGTGTGTACGGCTAGAACGTCGAGCTCGTAAACGTAACTGTTACGACAAGGACACAGTGCTAAGAACAATACTCCTGCAGAATAATTATTCGACAACGATTTATATATAATCACAATTTAATTCGCGGCCCGTCGGCTGAACCGCGCGCGGCCGAGAAGTGAGAACCGTAGTCATCAGAGCAAGGACGGTTGGTGGCGGTGCCCTGTCAGGGCAAGGGCATGCCGCCATGGCGGAGAAAACAAAAGCGGCGTCGTCATCGCCCGCCTAATCGCGCCAATTGCAGGTTGGGTCTACCTCGGTCGCCATTGCCGACGGTTAGCAGCAGCTAGCTAGCCGCGTCGATCGTCGCGATACCGCCATGATGACGAACGAATACGGCGTCGTAGCTAGCCACCCAAGGAAGACGTACGTCTCAATGAACCTCGAGTCCTTGACTCAACATCGACGTCTCGGTCTCGCCTACCGTTTTCAGCGTCTGTAGCGCATCATCGCCCATCGCGTAGCCACGTTGATCTTGTCCACAAGGCACGACTGCAACTGCATCTGCCATGCCGGCAAGTCAGTGCCAATGAGCCTGCTCTGTACAGCATGAACGTGACAGTCGATCTGACTGAAGCTTGATTCTTTGCTTGCTCACGGCAAGAAGACTGATTTCTCGACAGCCCAGCAGTGAGGAGCACATGGCATGCAGGTGTACTGTCAGCGTAAGAAGGGAGAGGCGTTTTTCTCCCGGGTAAGCAAAGGTCTACGCGCAACGAGGTGGTCTGTCATCGGCTGAGGTAAACTGCGTGCCCAGTCTAGCCAAGGTAGCCCTGCGCGTGGGAATCTGGATCGCCGTCTCTGCCTTTCTTACCTTGCTTGCCGCCGCTGCATTCCGCGCCTGTCCGCGTTCGTGCCTTCTTGAGCTTCAAGTTCAGTTGGAGTGGTGGGGAGGTTGGTGTTGGTGCGCGAGAGCGCAGGCGTTCAGCGATTTGTTGGGTTGATCTCGGCCTAATGTAAATGACCGAGTATTAAGAGGTGATTAAATAATAACCGTCCATGCATGACCTAGTTATAATCGGTGGCCACTAACCCACGTAACGACCTGATCTCAACTAACACCAGCCTATAAAAAAGAGTGCCTCTAATTTGTTTAAATAGTGACGAAAATTTTAAGTAAAGAGCACACCTAATCTTTACCGATCTAGAGAGTCTGGGAGTTAGTTGAAAGCCATGTCCAACCGTCAGCACCTGATGACTCAGTGTTCATCTATGCAGAAGGAAGAAGGGGATCTAAAAGAAAAAGGATCGACTACAGCCTGCTTCATCAAGCAGGCACGGGGACTTCAGCGCTCCTAAATTGGGGAATTTTGTCAATCAAGTTAGTGATTAAGAGTCAATTAGTGTTAATCTCGAGTGATTAGTGTGTTTCTGTTAATTAGACTAAGATTTTCATAAATTAGTTCTTACATTTGGTATCGGAGCTCAATGAACGACTGCCGTCGTTCGCGGACTCAACAAAATACGCGACCGACGTAACCTAACCCTATGGCATCACATTTGCTCGAAAAATCCGGATCGGGCAACGACCAGGGAGCTACACCTCGTTCGTGCAGATGCCGGCGGCTATGGCGCGGCGGCGTAGGTGCGGGCGCGGTGCTGACTGCTGAAGCGCCGACGCGCTCGTGGCTCCAGCGATTGAA
>BCLG01003401.1:13306-40675 GCA_001602295.1 Zoysia matrella
TGGAGCTAGGTCATTTTTTGGAACGCTAAACGGGTCGAAAACTCTCAAAATAAGCAAAACTCCCCCTCCATTCCTACATGAAAAAATTTGTTATCACCAAAGTAATTGATCGTTGTATGTCTAATGTTTCGCACTATAAATATTTTATCAAAAAAACCTTGGTCGCACTTTGGTGAGTAAAAACTTGTCACTATATGTATAGTGATTAATTAGTGTATATGTTAGTTGTTAAAATTGGAACCTTTAGTAACTAAACACATGTAGCAACTAATGATCATACATATTTGTCACTAAAATGTATATCCAAATAAAAAAATTTGATCACTATTTATCAATTTTTAGTGACCAAATTTCTTGATCACTAAACTTGTGAAAAGCTTCATTTTCTTGTGTTGCATCTTATGTTGTGTAAGATAAATAAATAGAGGGGGCCAATGCAGAGGTCCTATGAGGAATTTTCAAAAGTTAGGGGAGGGGCATGGCCCCTGCTGGCCCCCCCCTCAGTTCCACCACTGTAAAGATAGGAGTACTTTGTACTCTAAATTGAATTACTGTTATAGGTGGGAGAGAAGAACATTGAAGTCAACAAATTTATCAAACGTGTTAAACTGGAGGACAGCCTGAACAAGGCAGATGTGACCCTCGCCCACAAAAGAGCCCACGGTATGGCGACCGTTGCAAGCTATGGCATCCACCAGAACCAGGAGGTCCCTGTGATTCGACGCTCTGTACTACTACAACGACAAGATGGCGGCTCTCGTGGTGCAGCTCAGAACGTAACGGTGAGCAGATCAGCTCCAGGAACTCGTGGCCACATTTGTCCATATAGAGCTGGCCGCCGCCCGCTCTGCACTCCCTCCCGGCGTGCCTTCGCGCGGTCTGCTCCGTCGGATTGCAATCGTTCGGCTGGGTGCCGTCGTCGTCGGTGAAAATAGTTTCCCCTCCTCGCCACGTGTCGCCCTATGGTTGGACTGACAGGTCGTGTGGGTCTCGCCGCGGGTGACATCAGCTTCCTCGGCCACGTCGTTCTCTTTCTCCTTCCATTTCGGCCTTTTCTGGTCGGCTCCTTCCTCGTCCGTGCCGCCGGCGATTTCCTCCGTTCCGTCGCTGTCGCCGGCGATTTGCTCCCCTCCGTGGGTGCCGCCGCTGGTGGTTTCTCTCCGGTGTCGCCGCGGGTGCTTCGTGTTGTTGGGTCTCTTTGCCGGTTGTTGTTCTTTGTCGTTGGATCTGCCGATTTGGTCCACTCCGTCGGTGTCGCCGCTGGTACTTCCTCTCCGTGTTCTTGGGCTGTTGCTCTTCGTTACTTTGCTCTGTCATTCGGCGCTGTTTTTTTTGCTTTGCATTGGGATGATGATTTGCAGTCAGTTTTTTCCCCTCTTTTTTTTTGGCGCTTCGTTGCTTTCTCTGTAGGCAACATGCTCGGATCTGGCCTCTGGCGGTGGTCATTGTCGCGGATCTGCCATTCGGCACTATTTTTTTCGGTTACTTGTGTTGATTCATTTCGGTTCCTTCGCCTTTGCGTCTCTCTCTCTCTCTCTACTGGGTCTGGGCAGGGGTGTTGCCGCTGGGGATCGGCTGGAAATGGCGGTGATGATGAAGGGAGCCACGGGGCCACAGACCGGCTCACGACCGGTGTTGCGCCTCGGATCCACGCTTCCCAGGGGCCATCTGTCCCGCACCGCACCGCGTCGCGTCGCATCGGCTCGGAGGCCCTCGGCCAGCCGCCAGTGCGCAGCGGCTAGGGTTAAGGCGGCGCGGGTTGGGTTGGGGACCGTGGGGTGGGATCCGTTGTGGCTTCCACTTGCGGGGTTGGTCGGGCGACGCGGTATCTGAGCCGCCATTGATGGACGCCCTTCCGCATTTTTTTGGTGGTTCTTGCTTCCTCGTCCACGCGGGGATGGATGGGAGGGTTCTCCGTCTCTTTTCCCCCGCTTGGTTTCTTCGTCGATGGAGACAGGGTAGATGGGAGGAGGGGCTGTCCCATCGATCTTGAGTCCCCTCCTGTAACAACCTGAATTTTCGATGACTTTAAATAAAGAAATTGTCCCCGAATTCCATTTTCTTCAATTCAAATTTCTTTCTTTAATTCTTTTCGGGCCGGATAAATTCTTTTCGCAAATTTTATTCTGGGGCTGAAAAATCTTTTAAGTTAAACTATCCTTATCCTCTCCCACCAACCCCCACCTTTTCCCACTCTAATATAAATATCCCTTTATCCTTATCCCCTCTCCCACCAACCATTTTCTTTCCCCTCTTCCAAGTTGACAGCAGGGAGGACTCACGCCGCTCGCCCTACCCGACGCGAGCGCCTCCGTCCCTGCGATCCGCGCACGCAGCCCCTCTTCCTCGAGTCGATCCTCGACCGCGCCCAAGCCGCGCCGCCGCTCTCCAACCACGATCCATTCTGCCGTCGCCCGATCCGTCTTCGTCCTGACCCGCGTCTTCCCTTCCTCTCCACACCGGTGCGCGCAACGAGTAGATCGAGCACCGGTGCAGCGCAGGGTGCCAACATCGCCGTTTGCCTGGTGAGCTTTCTCGTCCGCGTGGCCGCTGGTTCCGTGCAAAGCGCCGATGTCCTGACCCTCGTGTCCCGCGCAGGTGAAGTCGTTATCCTGTGCTGTGAGTGAAGACCGTTCCTGCTACTCCTCGTCTAGCGGCGGTGCTTTCGTCCTCGTCAGTCCAAGTGCTCGGTGAGCGTACAAATGTTTCTCTCGTACCTGCTGGTATTCTGTTCGAATCGTAGTTAAATCGGCTTGTTCGGTAGCGTTTTCTCGGTAGCAATTCGTACCACTGTAGTTCTATGTTGATCTACGGTAGATCGATTAGCCTGAGTGGTCGTCGTTGTCTGGGGCCGCAGTAGCTTGGCCGATGGAGTCTGCAGTCAGTCGCAGGAGCGCCAAGCGGAGTGATCGTTGCATGTTTTGTATGCCAACTGTTTTAAAATATGCTAGCAACATTCTCAAGCCGTATATTTATCGTTCCACAAAATATGAGTCTTAGGATTGCTTTAGAATGATTATTTTACTTTATGCTTAGCCATGCTTAGTCGCATTTATTTTACCTCACATTTATCGCTATAAAAATGGAATTTGTGTTAAATGATTTTGAACATTGATTCAAAAGCGTGAGTTTTGCAAATAACTATATACAAAACTATTTAGCGGGGGCAGGCTAGAGTTTGAGGAGCTGGAGAACTTTTGAAAAGTCCCTGTGGGCGTACCTGTGGCGGGTACAACGGGAAAATCCAGGTTGAGATCTTTCCGTGAGACTTGTTGGTTGTTGGCGTTGAAGATGGAGAGTGCCTGCCCTAGCATATGAGGACTGATTCATCGTGTCACATGTCTTCAGTGCTTTTCCATGCACACCACAAAACCCTGTATGGGCAAAGGCTTAATCTTGAAGCTTGCCGAGATTGAATATTTACCTGTGGGTTGACGGTGTTGTGTTAGTGTAGCTTAGAGCTATGACTCCCTACATGAGAACGAGATACCCCACCTGATCAGTGGTAGCCTCTTCACAGCTCTAGAACCCGTTTGCGTAGGCAATTGGAATCCGTATCTTAGAGGACAAGTAACGCCAGTTAAAGCTTGTAGACGAGTCTTGTGTGTTTGTTGGGACTACGACAGTAGTTTTCGATGGCACTTTTCGTAGGTCCAGGTGCATAAACTCTTTAGAGTTACAGTCAATGCGCATTGCCACGTCTCGAAGAGGGACACCGCCTGAGAGCTTTCACGATGATTAGTGTTGTTTTCTTCCCTCTATCTCTGTTTTTAAAATGTTTTGGACTCCGACGTTTGAGCTGTGGCCGGGTGTGAAGATTACTCCGGTATTTAAAATGAACCCCGTTCGAGATAACGGAGATCCCTGCAGGGCAAGATAATAAAATCTGACAGTTTTAAAATAAATCTTTCTTGCATCTTTAAAATAAAATAGAATGTTTTAAACTTTCATTTAGCACTTGATCCAGCATTTAACTTTTAAACCATTTGCATGTATACATTGTTGTTATGTAGTACGCGGTTTGCTGAGTATTCATACTCACAGATTTTTAATTTGTTGTTTTCAGAGGATACTTATAGCTTCGACTTCGACTACGTCTCCGACAGGTCGTGAAGTCAGCTCCTACGCTCAAGAGTGCCTATGTTGAGGAGGTTCGTCACTGCTGTCATGAAGATGCTTTCGTTGAAGTTTTTTGTGAATTTCTCGATAGTGATCATTTTGCTCTGAGATAATTTCGATCTGCGTGCCGATGGACCTCTTTGAAGGAATACTTTCTAATAAATTTGCATTAACTTAATAATTTTCTATTTTCGTTTCTTGTTTCTTGTTTAATGCTTCTATTATGATTTTTTGATTAATCATTTGTGATGTTCAATCTTTTGGGATTGATAATATTACGAAAGATCGAGCCTTATTGAAAGGTAAAAAAAACTCGGTCTGTCGCCGTCATCTCTCTCTCTGGCAGCCGCGGTTCTCGGCAAAATCTTAAGGCCGTTGGATTCTTGGCCTAACAGTGCTTCGTCCTCGCTGCAGTGCTGTCCGAGCCGCTTGCCTGCTGCCCCACCTGCGGCAAGCAGGTGCAGATGACGGAGCTCTGCTCCTTCCTTGGTCATGTCGGCCCTACGTGTGAGGATGAAGCTCCAATTGGCTTATCTTGCTTCCTTGTACGGTTTTATTTGATCTGACTGACCAATTTCAAGTACGTACAATACATTCTTATTTTGTGTTGCATTACTTTTATGGAAAGATGTATTTTGCAGTGGGAAGTGGCGACAGGCTACATTTCAGCCAAACTAGAATTGTTCCTGTTCTGTTTTTACCTAATGGGCTATGCCAAATTATGACCAAATACTCCACTTTATTTTGGTTTTATTGTCTTGATGCACGTATGCACTAGCAAGCATGGCTATTCTCAACATGTTAGTTTTTTCCTATACTTTTTTAAGTCTTGTTGGTCATCTCTTAGCTTGATTGCAATGGATAAAATCTTATGGTTGGGAAGCGAGTGAATTTATTTGCACTGATAGTGAATGTCATGTACCATTATCAATGTGCTGTTTAATTTCATTGTTGCCTGTTCTTTTTTTCCCTGTTGTTGTTAGTGAGACCACTGTTATTAAATAAAATTCTTATTCTTTGCTTCAGCATGACTTAAGGCAGTACTTGGTCCCAACAATTGCAGATGGCTTAAGGAAAGACTCAGCGGTCAGCTTTTCTTTGTCTCATGTCTACCTTTACTTCATATCAAAGGTTACAACCTGTGGAGCTCATCGTTGTGCATAGTTTAAGCCCTGTGGTTTTATTTAATGTGTGTGCTTTTATTATCAGTTCAATAATATACGTTTACATTCTGCCTGATGTTCTTTTTTTTAAAAAGAAAATCATATATAGTTTTTGTCCTCAGTGGATTATTATCTCAATATTAGTCATATTATGGAACATGATGATTTTACTACCATGTTAGTCAGAAACTAATAACTCAGTATCCATTCCTTTTTGTCAAGGTATATTAAATACATTAGCTAAATTATGTACACTCATCATGAGCATATTGTTGTTGTCCAATTCTTCTCGCTGGAAGCTATTGTGATAGATTTAATTTTTTGGCTGTGATTGTTTTCCCCTAATAAGAAATTGATTTATGGTGAGCTACTGTATAGGTTGTTGAGGGTCATCAAGCCGGAGACCTTTAGTAGCCTTGTTTCTGCCCTCTTCTTTGACAAGAGGTGGGATCTTCGAAATTTATATAGATTGTAGGCACAATGCGACATAAATTATATAGGAGTTTGTGGACAAATTAAGCTTCCTGGATCGCATTGCCTTGTATGACGATGTGAAGTAGTGATAATTTATCTGATCTATATGAGGTTAGTGCACGCAAGTTCAGAATAAGTAGAACTGGGTTTACTGAATTTTGGTGCTTTAGGGGTTATCTCTTCTTAGTTCACCCCAGAAAGATGTGCTATGCTTATTTCTGTTATTGACCATGCTGTTTGCTGTTTTCCGGCCGTGAACTGACATTTTAGCCTATGTTTTTAAAGCTAGATTGTAATGGCGCTAAGTTATATGAACGCCTAGGTTTATTCAGTGCGGCTTTTACTTTTTCCGTTAATCATTGCATTGTTGTAGTTCCTCGGCGGTCTTCCACCTCGACATTAGTCTTTCACATTGCATCGTTATCATGTTTTGTTCTACCTTTTTTTTAGATGTTCTTCTGTCCTAAATTAGGGATTTCTTAATTATAAGGTTATTTTATATGCCTTTGAAACAGCCAATATATCATATTAATTCTGTCTGTGTTTTGCAATTACAGATCAAGTTCCTTATTAGATAAGTTGAATGCCAAGGCTTCAGGAGGGTAAGTTATATTGTTTCATACATTTCTTTTCTCTTGCAGCATCTGGCAGTGCCACAGTGTCGCTTCCTGAATCAGCCACTGGGTACGTATTGACTTAGGTATGCATTTGGTAGCACTTGATTTTTTTTTCCCAATGTTCTCTCACCAAGAGGCAAATTATGTTGGTAGCAACTGCTTACTCTCTGGTTCCATTATCTCACGTTGAGTTCCTATATTCAAAGAAAAAAGACATAATACTTCAGCCAGTTGGAGGTGTGGTGTAGTTAGTAGCTGACATTTGAAAATTTGTGTTGCTTGTCTTCCTCTATCAGTTTCTCATACAATCTGTCAATTTGCCATTTATTCGTCACTTTGCTCACATATCTTTCTAATAGCAACTGGTTCTTTTATTTTTCCAAGCAGTATGGCACACTTCTTTTTCCACAATTGTTTTTGTCCCATATTGTCAGATTAAAGCCTGTTTCAGAGTTCAGAGCGCCTGCAACAAATTTTCTCTTCAAATTGATATGTTTGGTAAGCTATTAACCTTTTTTTTCTTACTTCACTAGCTGCCTAAAAAATCTTGCAGTTTCAGTTGTCTCTGATGTCAAATGGTGCTTCTGTCTTAGTGTGATTTATGCTAGGTTCCAGGTCATATGGTTCACATTTGTTCCATTCATCCCCAATAGCATGATACATGGCTTAATTTCGAGTTTTGTGGCTGTCGCATTTGTTGCCATGGAACGGGATACTCTTTTGCACTAAGCAATGTGTGTTTTCTGAAATTTCATGCATGTTTCCACTTGAATGTTTCTCTAGGAGTTGCTTCAACAAGCTTTATCATTTCCATTTCAATAATTGTCCATTGTGTTGTTTCAGGTTTAGAAGCGGCCTACGATGTTGATGGCCACCATGTTTACTTTGTTCACTCCTACCGCATACTCCCTATGAGTAGCAACTCCATTTGATGCTCACTCTTTTCGTTGACTCATGAGATGTGAGTTATTTCTTTCTACTTGCTTAGTCAGATGCTAATAGGGACTGAATTTAATCGATCTATAACTGCAAGGGAACCTTCTTATCCTCCATCTCAATGGGCAACGTTCAGCCATTTCAGTTTCACCCAAAAAAAGGAGGTAAACATTTAGTTTCAGTTAAGATCTTTCAAATTTAAATTTACTAATAATGTTTAAAATATTTCTTCTCTATGCAGCTGCTGAGCTTTCTGTTTTTATGAATTTAGATTCAGATAATCCTGTTGGATTAATTTCCCCTTTTATAGGTTTTTTCTTTGCGAGATTCACGCTGCAAAGCAACTGCTGCTACAACACTGCACGATACATACTTAAAAGGTACCTTTTTTCTTTTCCCATGTTGTCCCACAATTTTCCTTATCATACCATAATTGAAGGAAATTAAAGATGAACCTTTAAAATGTACTTTTCCGTTCAAATTGTTGACGGTCGCGCAACGGCGTGCCCAATATACTGCTGCACATTCTACTCTATGGACAGCCCCAGGCGTTCGTTCCACCGAAGGATTCGGAGACCAACACGCTGCCGCAGCTGGCCTCGCAAGGGGAAAGCCAAACGGTGCCCATTGACCACAAGCGAATTTTCTAAGCACCATCTCATCTGCACGTCTTATTCATCACCGTCGGATCGATAAATAAATAGATGAGATCTATTTTTTATTTTTTTTTAAAGAATGAGTCTCATATATGGTCTCACGTGTCATTCACGCACCTACCGACCATCTCATCTACACATTCTCATTATCTCATTTCTCGCTATTGACCCTCCCATCACGATATCTGGAGTGGTGGACTTCTACTGATGTCTGGTTTGGGAACTACCTCCCTCCGGTTCGATTTACAAGTCGTTTTGAGTCTGTGCCTATGATTAGAGTGGAAAAATTGAAATGTATTGAAATCGGAGAGAAAAAAAAGATAGAGAAGTATAAAAAGAGATAATAACTTACAATTTGAGAAATTCAAACCACTCCTAAACGACTTGTAATCTGACATGGAGGAAGTAGTGTTGCATGCGGGGACTGCAATTTCTTGTAAAGCCGTAAGAGAAACATTTATGAAATTAGACTAGCAAAAATGCAGCCTTTTGATGGTTGCACGATTTACACCAAAATACTTCCTGCGTCAAATGACGTTTTGGGTTAGGGCACAATGAAGAGAAAAAAAATATTTTCTTCAGTTTTAAATTATTGATACTGTTTACTTCTATCATCAATTTTGTCCATTCATCTTATTAAAAAATTATTCAAATGTGTCAAGTTTTGTTATTATTTGATTTATCATTTATGACTAATAATTTTATACATTGGATCAAATTTTTTGAATAAGAGAATGGTAAAAATTGATGTTAAAAGTAACTGTGTTAATAATTTAAAAAGTTATTCGAATCCAAAAATGTAAATGAGAGATCGAGAGAGTACTTAGAAAGTGAGAATGAAATTTTAGGAGAAGTTTGAGCTTGTTTATGGAGGCAGGTGGGGTCTGGTCAGATGCGTGCCGGATGCGAGTGATGACTGGCCCACTCCACAGACGAAACGGACGTGGCACTCGTGTGACGCAAGGCACCAGATCAGGCGTGACGTCCGCATTCACGGAGCATCTGTGACGTGGCAGGAGATTAATTTACGGGAGGGAGACCGATGATTTGTGAGATCCAAAGCCAAGGAAACGGCGGTCCATCACGTGACGGAGTCGGACTCGGCGGTTAGTCATGCACGCGTGCCGGATCCATATCGACGGCGACTGCACAACGCCGCGTGCAGCTATTATATGGAGTACTAGTAGTTTTTCTTATGTTTTAAAATAAGTGCTTTTTTTAATTTTCAAACTTCTATTTTTAACCACTGTTGCATTCAAATTTTTGTGAAAATATTATTTATTTTATTATAAAATAATCAAATTGTTAGGAGTACTTTAAGATCGATTTATTTATTTTTGTATTTTTATATTTTTTTAATAAAATGAATAATCAAACGTCAATTACAAAAAATCAAAAATATGTATATGTTTATGTCTAACTAGGTTTGAACCAAATCTTGCTAGTCCACTGACGAAGAACGTCTCGACCAACCTTGGCTGCCAAGGCAACGGCCGGCCTTTCCGCGCCCACTTGTTTGTCTCCCAGTCCCATTCGATTACCTGAGGCTGAGGCAGCGAGAGCGACGCCCGCTTTAATGGTCAACAATATCTGCACGCGCGCGCGAGAATAGAATACGACGTGGAAAATCTGTGGTCGTCTGAGTTGCCTATATAGTATAAGATAACTAAGGGTCGGATCGAATCTAAGAAAATAAACTAAAAATAGTTAGAGTTGAATCGAATTAAATTAATATTTATTTTTAAATTAAAATTTAATAAAAATCAAATTAATTTGTGAAAAAATTCATAAACTGAGCTCTTTTATCACCCATGCATATAACACGTCTCTACAACCTTCCACTCCTCTAAATTCCTAATACCTCCGTTCCTATAAAGTCAAACTTTTTTAACTTTGACTATTAATAATATAAAATTAATAATATTTTATTATATATAAATCATGTTACTAGATTTTTTATAAAATATACTTTTATAATATATAATTTTTTATATTAAAAATTATTTAAATTTATAGATATTATTAATAAAGTTGATAATATTTGACTTTGACCAAACAAAAATATATTTAAGAAGAGAGAGAGAGAGAGGAGAGTACATTATGAACACTCATGCTAATTTGGGCGCTCTCGCCGCCCGCGGGCACAGCCATGCATGCATGGCCCCCTAATTAAGCTAGTATATTGTCAGCATTGCTGGCTGTACGTGTGAACAAAGGTTTTTTTTTTTTTGAACGTGTGAACTGAGAATTAAGGTGCGCTAGTCGCCAAACCAACTTCCAACCGGTTGTCAAAATCAATTCTACTCCTTCGATCAACAAAGTCGATTGTTTACCTCCTTGCTTGTACCTTTTCGGTCATATGCGACGAACCTTCGCTGCAAAGGCACAAACTAGCCAAGTAAGATCTTTGAAAGGGTATGGACCGGAAAATAAAATTGGTCTCAGGCACTTGACAACAAAGAGAAATATTTGAGTTAAGCTTTTGGATGCTGCAAACCAAATATTTGGGTTTTATATCTACAGTAACATTCTAGCTTGTAATAAATGGCAGCTACATGATACATCGATACAGGTAATGAAATATTAATACATACTCTCTCTGTTTGTAAAATGTTGATGTTTTAGACCAATTAATTGAGCTAAAATTGAACTAGCGAGCTCTGTCGAAACGACAATAAAAAAAGGAGGGACTATTTATTTTTTTTTAAAAAAAAATCCTCGGCATTTGTTGGCTCACAGGTCGGCTTGCTGCTACCACATGATTCTTGTTATTATGGATGCGTTGTTGTTCTATTCCACTCTCCCTGGCTCCTGCTTCTTCCCTGTAACCTCCTCTCTGCGTCGCAAAATAAGTATCGATTTTATTTTTTAAAAAATCACGTTTAATCATTCATCTTATTAAAAAATTATACAAACACAAAAATAAATAAAACATGCACAAACTATTTTTAACAAGAAACTAATTTATAAAAATAAATTATATTTTTTTACAAATTTTGCAAATAAGACAAATAGTTCACACGATTTATAAAAGTATAAAATACTTATTTTGCAACGGAAGAAGTATATGGGACTGTTCCATGTATGCGGCTTAAGAAATGAAAATGTATGATGCTTCCCGAATTTCTCAAGGGGGAAAAAAAATGATTCTTCTTATCTTCAAGGCATTGGATAAACAAACCAGTCGGGCGATCATGTGCCTTCCATCGATTCCTGCGCCATTTTGTGAATCCAACTTTCTTTGCAAACATCTACAGTGCTAGTCCAGGTTCACACGGCAACGTTGGCGCCGCCCAACTGGTAACCTTCCCAGCAATTTCTCTCTTCTCTATATAAACACCGCCATGCTTGAGGCTTGAGCTTTGGAAGGGAGAAGAGGTGGGAGGAAGGAGATACAGAGAGAAGAGAGAGAGATGGAGGGGTCCTCTCTGTGGAGCGGCCTCAACTCCGGCATCGTGCTGAGCCTCCTGGCCGTGGTCTGGACCCTGCTCTGGCAGAGCCTGCAGGGCCTCCAGCTGCACGAGTTCTTCGGCCGCCACGCCCGGCGCCACGCGCGCCGCCTCGCCGCGATGGTCGACCCGTACCTCACGGTCACCCTCGCCGAGTACGACGGCGGCCGCATGCGCCGCAGCGACGCGTACAAGGAGGCGCAGGCGTACCTGCAGCGCGCCACGCGCGGCGCCGGCGGCGGCGTGCGCCACCTCAAGGCCGAGGCCGCCAAGGACGCCGACCGCCTCGTGCTCAGCATGGGAGACAACGAGGAGGTCGCCGACGAGTTTAAGGGAGCCACGGTGTGGTGGCTGGCGTACTCCGCGCCGCCGCGCGAGGACAACGCGCCCTACTACTGGGGCCGCGCCGCGCGCGCCGAGCGGAGGTTCTACCGCCTCTTCTTCCTCGAGCGCGACCGCGACCTCGTACTCGGCGAGTACCTCCCCCACGTCCGCCGCGAGGGGCGCGCCGTCATGGTCCAGAACCGCCAGCGCAAGCTCTTCACCAACATCTCCGGCGACAGTTGGGACTCCGATGGGTAATTATCAAGTCCATTATCCATTTTCATCTTTCCCGTCACCAGTTTCCTCGCTTCCCTTGCTGATTTCGCGGCGCCAGCTTCTATTGCGACAGAGTGTGGAGCCACGTCGTGTTCGAGCACCCCAAGACGTTCGCGACGCTCGCCATGGACCCGGCCAAGAAGAAGGAGGTCATGGACGACCTCGAGGCGTTCCGGAACGGCAAGGACTACTACGCGCGCGTCGGCAAGGCGTGGAAGCGCGGCTACCTCCTCTACGGCCCGCCTGGCACCGGCAAGTCCACCATGATCGCCGCCATGGCCAACTACCTCGACTACGACATCTACGACATCGAGCTCACGTCCGTGCGCACCAACACCGACCTCCGCAAGCTCTTCATCGAGACCACCGGCAAGTCCATCATCGTCATCGAGGACATCGACTGCTCGCTTGACCTCACCGGCAAGCGAAAGAAGAAGAAGAAGAAGGCCGCCAAGGACGACAATTCCGCCGCCTCCGACAAGGACGGCGACAAGAAGGACGGCGCTTCTGCACCTCCCGGCGAGGACGAGAAGGAGGACAAGAGCGGCAGCAGCAAGGTGACGCTCTCCGGCGTGCTCAACTTCATCGACGGCCTCTGGTCGGCATGCGGCGGCGAGCGCATCATCGTGTTCACCACCAACCACGTCGAGAAGCTGGACCCGGCGCTGATCCGGCGCGGCCGCATGGACAAGCACATCGAGATGTCTTACTGCTGCTTCGAGGCCTTCAAGTTCCTTGCCAAGATCTACCTCGACGTCGACTCGCACCGCATGTTCGACGCCGTGGAGTCGCTGCTCCGGGAGGTGGACGTGACGCCCGCCGATGTCGCCGAGAACCTGACGCCCAAGGCCCCCGGCGAGGACGCCGACTCGTGCCTCGCCACGCTGGTGGAGGCTCTGGAGAAGGCCAGGGAGGAGGCGCTGGCGAAGGAGAAAGGGAAAGGGAAGGAGGCGGCGGCCGACGACGTCGACGGCGACGGCGACACCAGCAGCGACGAGGAGTAGGCTAATGTTGACTGTTTACCTGCCTGCTTACTCGGTCAATCACCGTAGCGATTTTTAGACACGCGCTACAAAGGATTCGGACAAAATGGATTTTGTAGCTATTCTCAAAAAAAGAATGGATTTTATAGCATTTTTCTTTTCGTTCGAAAAGGTCGCGAGTACTTATTCACTCCATTTTTAAATTGATGTCGTTAACTTTTAAAATCAACTTTAATCACTTGTCTTATTCAAAACTTTTGATAAATATCATGTATTTTGTTATAATTTAATTTATTATTAAAATTATTTGAATCACTACTTAAAATTTTATACATTTAAACTAATTTTTTAAATAAAATAAATTAATGTTAAAAGTCATCAACGACGTCACTTTAAAAACACCCCATCGTTTCATCCTCTCCCACGCACGCCGATTGGTTGGGTTCACCAAATCCTAATCGTTAGATCTTCATCAAACTGCCACCGGCTCGACAACAGCTTCCACGCAAGCGGCCGTCACAGCTCTCTCTCTCCCTGATCCAGTTTTTCATGGAAAGAATGGATTAGTGTTTAAGGTTTCATTAGTGTTTAAGGTTTCTCAGAAGGGCTTGTTCGGTTAAAGAAAAATGAGATAGGAATTGGAGTGAAATGGGAGAAATTAAATGAGAGTAATAGATTCCTTCCCTCTCTCATTCCCCTCCAACCGAATGATGATGAAAGGAGCTTTATTCCACAGGGAAATGTTCCCAACCGTCCATCTTGATCGGATGGCTTAGGATTCGCTAAGTTTTAGATGGCATGCCCAAAATCAGCTTCCTCCGATTGGTGTTCCAAACTTTTCTGCAATAATGGGTCTAAAATTACGTTTCTATTTTCTGATTTTATATTGCCCAGTCATGGGCCGACTCATTAATTGGTTGCATTATATGGGTTGTGAATTTGAGCCGAAATCAAGAAAGGATTTTAATTTCCACTATTACTTCTCTTGTAACGTTTAGTTTAGATTTTAGATTATTATTTTCCTAATATTTATCTCCATTATCAACAATAAAATGTGATACTCTTATAAATTAAAATACTCATCATTGCAATTTAACCTGTTTGAATTATGCTAAGTATATTTTGTTCTGTGATGAAACACGGCGTTTAACTAGTATAAATAAACTATTGGTGCGGGCCAAATATGCACTTTCAGACCACCTAGCAATAGACGAAGAAGAATTTTGACTTCAAATTTTGGAACTGAACTTCAAAACATAAGCTGTAAATCATTCACCACACAGGAAACAGCAGGTAACCTTATGGATTTCACTCATTGGACCTAGCAGTAACCCAAAATGTTTCAAGCACCGCACCGCACCGATGTGCCCGATAAATAACGATGGAAAATTAAAAGAAAAAAGGATGAAAATGCAAATTGAAACGTAAGCATGAGAAGCAATACAGTACTCTGGTTTCATCGATGATCGATATGCCCGTCGATCAGTACCAAATCAGCTGTATCGGCAACGACTGTCTCCTTCCACTTGGGCCCAATACGCGGCCCAGCAGCGACCACCCCGCCACGGCTGATTTCATCTTCTATATCAAGTAGGCTGAATTAGCTCTGTTTTTCCTTGACTCTGTTGTTGCTTGGTTACTGCTCTCGCTAGAAATTGTTATGGGCCACCCGAGCTGGCTGTTCGTTGCGCCCGACTTGGACTTTTTTTTTTTTGAATTCCTCACGCGCCGAGTATTTTAGAATGTGCTAAATAAAAATACTTTGTTTCAGAATGTGTATAAATAAAAATATTTGTTCTAGACTTTTGGATTTTTTCTTCTGTAGCAGATTTTTTTGTTCCTTCGAATTCATGAAGAAAATGAGACTCCATATTAATATAATATTTTGAATTCAAACTTTTTGTTTTTCTAATGTTTTGTCTTAATGATCAAATGTTCTAGTAGTAAGATTCAATTGGTGCAGTGGTGAAAATTAATTGTTTGAACAGTAGAAATAATTATTTTAATAGTAAAGATAGATTATTCTAAAAATTTCGATGGTGCATACATGAAATGGTTGGATATGTCGAAAAAATAAAAAAAAGGGAAAAGGAAGGATGTCAGGAAAAATAAAAACTTGGCCTGGCTGAACTGAAAAAAGAAGCAGAAAAGAACACGTAGGAAAGAAAAGATATAAATTAGTAAAAAAGGACAAAATAAAAATTAAAAAGGGAATAGGCAAGTATGCACAAAAACAGCCCAAGCGGCTCACCCTTGAGCGCACAAAAAGACAGAGAAAACCTAGTGGCCCGCTCAAGAGCACACGCCGGGGGGCCGGAGGTTGTCCGAGGGTGGTCACGTGCTGCCCTGGTCGAATGGGAAGATTCATGTCCTCAGATTTTTTTTAGAATTTCGGGGGAAAAACATCCCACCTTTTCGTTTCTTTTTAAGCACATATATAGAGTAGTAACATAAAGTTACAAATGAAGCAGCAGGGGAAGGGAAGGGGACAACAAACACCCGCTCTCAACAATAAAGAGCGACAACCACTAGCCACTACAACAGACAACAAGCACCAGATACAACACACACCTACCACACTTTGCCAATCGTTAGTATAGCCACCACCAATTGAATCCACCTTGTAGATCTCCTTTCCGTGCAACCGATGAGCACCGAGCCAAGAGGCAGATGACGGTTGTGATATGTAGCACCTTATAAAGCCATCCAGGGTCCACATGAGAGCTCTTCAACGACTTTTAAGAAAAGGAAGCCTCAAAGGAGGAACAACCTTCGAGAGGAGAACGAGGAGATCAAGAGAAGAGATCATGGTCTCGCTAACTCGGCATATGATGAAGTGGCACAATCAAGGAGCGGAGGAACAACAAGGTAGAGACAACGGAGTAGCCCATGCCAACTAGAGGTTAGGTGGAAAGTGGTGATACAATGGATGGCACAACAAGCAAGGAGATAGAAGAAGCTTTTTCCGAACCCGGCTAACCCAAGCCAAAAAACTCCAAAGCAATGCCTTTAGAAAGGTCGCAACATTTAGAATATTGCAATCACCCGATTTAGCAACAAGCTAAGTTTAGACTTTTCACCCAAAGTTGAGAGTTTGTCGAAGCACTAGCACCACCACAGCACCTCAAGAGGAAAAGCGCTCAAAGCAACATTGCTGCAAGGCTTTCACCCGGTGCCCAGAGACGCCTGCAGAGCTGGACTTGTGCAGTTGCCCTTAACCTAGGAGAGACGGGTCCAACCAGTCACCACCCGCCCATGTTGCACGTCCTAGCGTAGAGTGGGAGGTCCTAGGGTGGTGAGGGGGACTCGAGATCGGCCTGGAGGGCTACTGGATCCGGCCAGCAAGGGCCGTTGTTGCCTTGGACAAGGTCGGCAGCGTAGAGAGGTTGAGTGTCTGAGCCCCCAACTTCTCACGCAGCGAAGGTGCTGGAGCTGGGCTCACAGTGGCGGAACCCACCACCATCGACCAGCTGGAGCACACCGGCTGGGACTCCAAAAGGTAAAGGAAACGAGGGGAGGGGAGGTAAAGGAAACGAGCTGGAGCACACATGGAGGATGGATCTGGGAAGGGCCAAGACCGAAAGCCACGGATCAGGAGACAGCAAGGCGGAGCGTGATATTGCTCCACAGCCGGTGAGGAAGGAGCCGCGTTGGAGCTCTTCTTGCGGCCATGTGACCGGCGACCCGTTCCAACGACGTCGAGGAGGGGCGAAGGAGCGAGGGGGGGCGGCGGCGGCTAGGATTAGCAACAGGCCGGCGACCTTGCCAAGGCCGGAGCTCCCCGCCGCCCTTCAAGACAGCGCTCAGCTCTGTTGGCTGCGAGGTGGGGTGCCGGAGGAGAGAGGGGCGCGTTGGCGTGCAGATCTGGCCGTGCAGCACCCCCGCCAATCACACCTAGGGCTGAAGCCCCGAGTCCCCCTGCCGCATGGAACCGGCGCCCAGCTCGGTCGACGGCGAGGTGGGATGCCGGAGGGGAGAGAGGCACGGCGGCGGTGTGGCGCCCAGATCTGCCTCGAAGAGCTCTTGTGGTGGAAGGGGTGGGTGTCCCCTCTCTAGGCCTCCACTTGATTCAAAACTACGTTGAACTTACTCCGTCCAAGTGCAAACTTTCCTTGTTCTAAACCAAAGTGTTAAGAGATAAGACACTGATCTCCTAATTTTAATGACTTCTGTGGAGAGCAGTTGAAGCCTCACCAACAAAGCTGCCCTAGACTACTCGTGAGCGGTTAGTGTTAGCTGTAAATGTGATCAGCAGCTAAACCAATTAACTGTGAATAGTGATCACAACTAAAGTAATTTTCTAAACTGGTTTAGTGTGAAAAGAGATCAACCGCTAAGTTGATAGTTGAGCCATCATTCTATTGAACATTCAATTAATGCTGTGATTGTAATCACTGAGAAATCATTAGAGGATGCAACCCCACCTAGTGCAGCAGTACTATAAAAAAAAAAGGGCAATACCCTCAAGGCAGATCAATTGAAGAGAATTCAAACATCCTTTAAGCAAACTGCTCACAAAATTCAATCCAACAGGCACTGCTAGCGCTGGAAGGATTCATCAAGCTCTAGGTGGCAAGAACACTAGAAGGAAGCTCTCGAGCATCAAGATTAGGAAAGATGGGAGCTAAAAAATTAAGGTATGATTCCCAATTTCCTTCTCAGATGGTTCAATTACTTAGGCATAATGATTCTACGAATCTAACAGCAAGCTCCGTCGCGGGGAGCTAGGTGGGTGCGATGGTGCCCCAGCGGCGCTGCAGTCCCAAAGGTGTTAGGGAGCTCAGCTAGGGAACGGGATTGTCACCCCTCGATCTTCTCCTTGGTGGGCTCGCTCGTGAGCGAAGAGAGTGGGGGATGTAGCATGTCCAACAATGAGGTTATTGACACGTTGTTGAGGTCGTCGATGATCTCCTACTTCTTGGCCGTGTCCATGGCCGGTGTGTCAAATGTCAATGGCATTGGGCGTTTGAAGTTGGCGTGGTTCTATACTCTATCATTACTAGTATAACTGAATGTGGAAAGCGAATATAAAACTTCATGTAAAATACTCCACATTTTGTTGTGTGCATGTGGAAAGAATCTACAAATGCAGTTTCAAAATTATTGTCGCATGTTAGTTTAACTAACCCGCGAAAATAATTTTAAAACAAAGGAGTATATTTTTGACAGTCCCCCATGCTTCCAAAACAGAGAAGACAGAGGTGGGTTGTCATTTGTCAATCTGGCATGTGGAAAAGTAGGCCGTGACCGTCATGTTCATGACCGACCTCTGATAGATGAAAACCAAGTGGTCCTAGTCGTGCCGGCCACAAAGCAGAAGGCACGCAAAGAAATACAAGGTAAAGTTAAAAAAACTACGCCTTTAGTCTTCTCCATTATCTCCAATTTTATTTACTCCTTCCGTTCACAAATATAAGCTTTTTTAGAGATTTTCAAACAGTTTATCAGAGATAATAAAAGACCATGCTACCCTTCACCAATGTACCCTTCCACATATCTAGATTGGAAACATCTCCTAAAATCACGGGGCGATCCTGCCATGACGATAACTAATCCATCTGCATATAAGTATCCATAAATAAATCCATCTGCTTGTTCCATGCCTCATAAGCTAAACACATCTATTACTCAATTAGGATTTATTGATATGCATGTTTTGCAGGATCCATCTAAAAAAGCTTATAATTATGCACAAATATAAATCTCTACAAAAACTTATATTTGTGAACGGAAGTAGTATTTTTTGGCATTGTTTTTCGCTAAGGAGTCACCTGTCCTGGACCTTCAGCTGCGGCAGGTTTCGCCTCTGCCTTCGCCTCTCCCTCAGCCTTCGCCTCATTGGCCTCTGCCTCCACCTTTCTTTGTCTTTGCCTCGGCCTTCACCTCTGCCTCTGTCTCTGCCTTCCCCTCTTCCTCGGTCTTCGCCTCTGCCTCGGCTTTTGCTTCTGCCTCGGCCTTCGCTTCTGCCTTAGCCTTCGCCTTCGCCTCTGCCTCGGCCTTCGCCTTCTCCTCCGCCCGCTTCTTCAACTCGTCG
The DNA here is from genome assembly GCA_001602295.1 of Zoysia matrella. Lineage (NCBI taxonomy): Eukaryota > Viridiplantae > Streptophyta > Magnoliopsida > Poales > Poaceae > Zoysia > Zoysia matrella. The sequence continues at coordinate 32,338 of BCLG01003401.1, forward strand.
ATCAAAACCACCAGGCAGGCGGACGTCTCGCCGGAGCCAGCACGCTTAGCCGTGACGAGGCACTCGGCAACATCAGCCGGCATGAGCTGCGCCTCCCGCAGCAGGTCGTCAACAGCGCGGAACATCTCGTGCTCCTCGACGACGTCGAGGTAGTTCCTGGCAAGGGCCCGGAACGCCTCGGCGCCGCAGTACGACATCTCGATGTGCATGTCCATCCTGCCGCGCCGGATGAGCGCGGGGTCGAGCTTGTCGACGTGGTTGGTCGTGAACACAACCACGAGCTCGCCGCCGCACGCGGACCACAGCCCGTCGATGAAGTTGAGCAGGCCGGAGAGGGTCACCCGCCCGTCGTCGTCCCTGCTGCGCGGCTTGGTGTTGTCGGGCTTCGAACGGCGCCGCGCAGAGCGGTCGCCGGTGAGGTCGAGCGAGCAGTCGATGTCCTCGATCACGATGATGGACTTGCCGGTCGTCTCGATCAGGAGCTTGCGGAGGTCGTGGTTGTCTCTCACCACGGTGAGCTCGACGTCGTAGATGTCGTAGTTGAGGTGGTGCGCCATGGCGGCGATCATCGTCGACTTGCCCGTGCCTGTTGGGCCGTAGAGGAGGTAGCCGCGTTTCCACGGCTTGCCGGTGCGCTTGTAGAATTCTTTGTTGTAACGGAACGCGTCGAGGAGGTACCCGCGTCATGAAAAAAAACTTTGGCCTCCCCGAACTAAAAGAAAAAAAAATGTCCCAGAAAGAAAAAGACAAACAAAAAAAACCCCACCCCCATGAGCAAAAAAATAAAAACAGCCCAGTGGCCTGCTCTTGGAGGCATGGGTAGGGCTGATCAGAGGGTGGTCACATGTTACCTGGTCCGAGGAGAATATTCTCGCCTTCATCTTATCTATTTTCTATGGCAAATTTTGTCATACTAAGTACTACTTGCCGTATATTACGAAACCAATGCTGACTTGATACATGTATGGCTTTATTAATATTTTTTCAAACAGCAAAATGACAAGCCATTAGTTGAAGGCATTCGAGCATTAGTTCCGCGATGCGTGAGAAAAGCAGAGGACATCGATCCCCCCGACTTTCCAGACCTCCACTTGATTCGAAACTATGCTGAACTGACCGATCCGGCGATCCCCTTGCTTCAATGTACCTTCCATGGAGAGCTGATTGATCAGCCGGTGGTCAAAGCCCCACCGATAAAGCACCCAATGCCCCGAGTACCCGTGGTTGCCCCAGCCTCGACGCTAGCAACGAGCTCCATTGTTGTGAGCTAGGAGGTGTGTGCTGTGGCGCCGCAATACCGTGTGGTTGCCACTAGGGTGTTCGGGTAGCTCAGCTAGGGCATTGGGTTTTTGCCGCCTGATCTTCTTTATCAGTGAGTGAGTGAGTGGGTGGAGAATAATCCCCTGCCTCTTGGCCATGTCCGTGGCCAGCTTATTGAATGGTGTCGGGCATTTGAAGTCCATGTAATTCCATACTTTGTCATTACTATAATTGTATGTGGAAAGAGAATAAATACAACTTTAAAGTTATCATCATTTGTTAGTTTAAATTAAATTATATAGTGAAAATAATTTTAAAATGGAGGGACTATATTTCTAGCAGCCCGCCACGCTTCCAGAAGAGAGAAGACAGAGGAGGGGGCGTGGCTTGCCGTGTGATTTGTCAAGCTGGCTCGTGGAAAAGTAGGCCGTGACCGTCGGGTTCATCAGTTGATGACCGACTCATAATAGATGAAAAACAAGTGCCGTCGAAAAAAATTTGAAAAGCAAGTGGTTGTGGTCGTGGTGGTCGCAAAGCAGAAAGCATCCATCGAGTTGCATGCATCGATCAATAAATATCAAAAGTTACATGCATCAATTAATAAATATCAAAAATTTAATCTGATAAAAAAATAGACAATACACCTTTTTCTTTGAGACCAGAGTAAAAGCTACACTTGCAGCCGTGGATGAAGACTAGAGGTGGAGCAGGTCAAGCAATATCGCTCTCTTTAATTGTACTGTGCGGTTGTCGTCTCCACTGTCTTCAGTTTTATTGTTATTGTTATTATTTTTGGCCATCGTTTTCCCTAAGTCGTCAGTCGTCCGTCGTCACCTGTCCCGGAGCTTCACCCGCGTTTGGTTTCGCCTCTGGCTCGGCCTTCGCCTCTCCCTCAGCCTTCGCCTCATTGGCCTCTGCCTCCGCCTTTGTCTTTGCCTCGGCTTTCACCTCTGCCTCTGTCTCTGCCTTCCCCTCTGCCACGGCTTTTGCTTCTGCCTTCGCCTCTTCCTTGGCCTTCGCCTCTGCCTCGGCCTTCGCCTTCTCCTCCGCCCTCTTCTTCAACTCATCAATCAAAACCTCCAGGCAGGCGGAGGTCTCGCCGGATCCAGCACGCTTAGCCGTGACGAGGCACTCGGCAACATCAGCCGGCGTGAGCTGCGCCTCCCGCAGCACGTCGTCGACGGCGCGGAACATCTCGTGCTCCTCGACGACTTCGAGGTAGTTCCTGGCGAGGGTCCGGAACGCCTCGGCGCCGCAGTACGACATCTCGATGTGCATGTCCATCCTGCCGCGCCGGATGAGCGCCGGGTCGAGCTTATCGACGTGGTTGGTCGTGAACACGACGACGCGCTCGCCGCCGCACGCGGACCACAGCCCGTCGATGAAGTTGAGCAGGCCGGAGAGAGTCACCGTGCTCCCGCGCCCGTCCTCGTCTCTGCTGCGCGGCTTGTTGTCAGGCTTCGAACGGCGCCGCGCGTCGCGGTCGCCGGTGAGGTCGAGGGAGCAGTCGATGTCCTCGATGACGATGATGGACTTGCCGGTCGTCTCGATCAGGAGCTTGCGGAGGTCGTGGTTGTCTCTCACCACGGTCAGCTCGACGTCGTAGATGTCGTAGTCGAGGTAGTGCGCCATGGCGGCGATCATGGTGGACTTGCCCGTGCCCGGCGGGCCGTAGAGGAGGTACCCGCGCTTCCACGGCTTGCCGGTGCGCCTGTAGAAGTCCTTGTTGTTCCGGAACGCGTCGAGGTCGTCCATGATCTCCCGCTTCTTGGCCAGGTCCATGGCCAGGGTGTCGAACGTTGTTGGGTGGTCGAAGTCGATGTAGCTCCATGCCTTGAAATCGTAGCTGCTGCATCCACAAACGCATGAATAAACAACGGCCTGATCGAGTCCACTATCTTATGATCCTGAAAGACGTACTAGTAGTCGCGTGACTTGTTGTTGGTGTAGAGCCTGCGCCGTCGGTTGCTGAAGAGGATCTCGCGTCCTCGCCGTCGGACGTGGGGCAGATACTCGTCGATCACGAGCCGGCGGTGGCGCCGGTGGAACATGAGACGCTGGCACCGCCGCGTGACCTGCTGCCGATGTTTGCTCTCCTCCACCACCGACAACCACCACAGCGTGGCGCCCTGGAACTCGTCGGGGACCTCCTGCCCGTCGCGCATGCTGATGACGAGGCCGTCCCCTTCCTTGGCGCCGTCGGCGCGGAGCTCGCGCGCCTCCTCAGCGCACGCGCCGCTCAGGTACGCCTGCACCTCCTCGTAGGTGCCGTCGTTCTCGCTCACGGGGCCGAACCTGGAGTAGCGCACGGCGGTGCCGGGCTCCACGACGTCGACGCTGACGTAGGGGTCGACGAAGTCGAGCAGCCGCCGGGCGTGGCGGCGGAGGAAGAGGTTGAAGTAGGTCTGGAACAGCCGGCGCGGTGCGTAGGCGGCGAGCAGCGGCGCCAGGAGGAACCACAGCGACCCGAAGTTCGCCAGCAGCGACCCGGCGTTGGCGAACGCCCACTGCCGCCATCGCACGACCTTGCCGGTCCCGGCCGTCATGGTAGCTGATGATTTACTGCTTGGGAGGGTCCCGAGCCAACGGTGATAAGTAGCTCAAGGATGAACTCTGGGAAAACGAATGGCGGTTTTAGTTCTCTCTTTCATAACGTGCTGGGGGTTCCGGTGAGCAGTCACTCTCGTCGACGACATCGCAAGTCTTCGCCGGAAGAGTATAAAATGGTCTGGGCTTCGTCTAACCAATGAGGCTATGACTATGAGAGCAACGGTCTGCAGCACTGAGAGCAATTTTTATTGTTCAGCAGGTGGGGGAGTCGGATTCGGGTCAAGTGAAGTAAAAACCCATTCACTAAAAAAAAAAATTCACGGGCGTGGCTCTGAACCCGCACCCGCACCCGTGGGTGAAATTTTAAACCCGCACCCATCGGGTGTCGGGCGGGCTTCAGGTCCCCGTTGGATCCACTGTGTCGCCACGCTAGAGGGAGTACGCGGGTACCGAACCCGCCGCAAGGTGAAGGAGATCTAGGGGGTGCGGAGCCTTGCCGATGCGCGGCGGGGAGAGCGGAGATGTGCCGCCGGCCAGCCGTCAAGGAGAGGACGTGTGCCGCCGGTAGGCCGCCAGGGAGAGGAGGCGTGCCGCCGACCGAACTCTAGGGAGAAGAGGCGCGCTGTAGGCCGACCGCCAGGGAGAGGAGGCACGACACCGGCTAAATTCCAGGGACAGGAGGCGCCACTGGGCTGATTTCTGGAGGTGGCAGCGAGAGGGTGGGTTGGAAAAATTAGGGTTACTTTCCTTTTATTGTTCAGCAGGTGGGGGAGTGGGCTGGGCCTAAAGAAAAGACCGAAGTCAGCGCGCGGCCCAGTTATTCTCAAGCCCCGACAAAGCACTCGCAGGTGCAAATTAAAATCCGCACTCGCACTCGATATTAAGCGGGTCAGGTGCGAGTTCAACCTGCGGATCAATTTTTGACCCACACCCGCACCCGTCAGGTACAAAACCCCGACAGGGACCGAATTGCCATCCCTATTATAGACCCTATCGTCGTCGTTGATGTAGACGCGAGCATTTGCCAGCCACTACTTTTCCCGCTTGCAGCGGTGTCCACTGGTTCAAAGTTCTAACACTAAGGACCTCTTTGGCGGATTGCAGAAAAAGTATTAAATCCTATTCCCTCTATTTCTAAATCGATGTCACCTTTTGACTTTTAATATCAACTTTTATTATTTATCTTATTCAAAAAAGTTGAATATCATATAATTTATTTTATCATTAAAGTTATTTGAATCATAACTTATAATTTTTAATATTTAAATTAATTTTTGAATAAGATGAATGATCAAAGTTGATATTAAAAGTGGTAACAACAACTTAAGAACCAAGAGAGTATGTTTTTAGTGTAGAATTGAATTGATTCCTGAAATTTCTATATAAGTATCTTGAAATTTCTGCTCGAAAAGGAGGCTAAAATATTACATACTGCATTAAGGTCTCAATTGAATTGCGGAAAAAATTTCAGAATCTTATATTTTTCCTCTGAAATTGAATTGTTACTATAATTCCTATGAACCGTATTCCTTCTTGTCGTTCCGACCAGAAGGTTGAACTGAAAAGCATCTAGCGTCTGCTGTCTGAACTTAATCAGAGGGAGCAAAGGACACTAAAACTCCTGCCCATTCGTGAATAACTGCTGAACTATCTTTTGCTACAGGAACACCTCTAGTCATGTCATCCATGGCGGGGCTTATCTGCTTAATACTGGTTGCATCACAGTATATTCCTTCCATTTAATTGTTATCACCGTTAATTTTTAACTTCAACTTTGACTATTTATTTTATTAAAAAAATAAATTTAAATGTATAAAATTATAAGTTGTGGTTAAAATATCTTTAATAATAAATTAAAATATAATATTATCAAACTTTTTTGAGTAAAACGAATAGTCAAAGTTAAAATTAAAAATTAACTGTGACAACAATTAAAGAACGAAAGGAATATACATAGTACTAGCCCTGATGCTAGAAAAAAAAGATTGCTTACGCATCAAAAGTACTATTAATCCTCGTGTCGTTAAATCTGTATCCAGGGTTGCATGAAAATCAAAATTAAGCTACGGTCGCGGCACCGTCTAATCCTTCGCACCAAGCACACAAGATATTTTATGATTAATCATCTTACATGTTGCAACGAGACACGGTCGGACAATACTGCTAATTCATGCACGTGCGCTAGGCAGCAGGTAAGGCACTTTTCTACCAGCCCCCACATTATTTTTAAAGCTTTTATTATGCCATCTTTATAGCCTATCAATATGAAACCTGGAACCTGTATCTATTTACCATAGAAACAAACATGACCTGAAATACATATAAAGTGATCACTTACAGCTTGTAGTACCTATTTAACAAGGGTCGGGGAAATTTTTGTTCTGATTTCTGATTGTGGAGACAAATACATGATTAAACGGACTGCTCCTATCAAATATACTTGTGCGTTGAAGCTTCGTGTATGCTCCAGTGTATTGCGAAGTTGCATTGCACTAAGGTTGTGAGGCAATTTTGAGAGGATTTTTCACGCTGGTCCGCTGTGATCACAACGTTACCAAATCTCTCCTACTTATTAAACGTCTAAGGGTCGTCTGTGCCAACGGTCTTCGTGTCACGCTCGTTCTATCCGCTCTTCGTCGCGCAACCACCGTCCGAAAGCAGGGCCCGGTGTGTCGCCAATCCTAGCCGCCGCCCCGGCCTTCCACGTGCCGGTGCGCCGCCCCTCCCCACCCCTCCCGTCCGCCTCCTACGGACCTCCCCATGCTGGTGCGTCGCCCCTTCCCCGCCCCTCTCCGGCCACCAGACCCGGCCGTCCCCACTCCATGCGCCGCACCATCACCGCGGCGCCGCTTCGAGACCAAACGAAATCGAGCTTTCTCCGGAGTCCCAATCCGCCGCGCTCGTCGCAGCAAAATCCGGCCGCACCCATCTTCAACCCCTAGCCAATCTTCAACCCATCTTCAGCGACCTGCGTTGTGTTAGAAACCTGCCGTCCCCAAGGCCTCCTCTCCAATGTAGGCTGCTTCCGAACGTCGTGGCCACAGGACGTCACAGTGGCCTCGGCAGCCGGGCATAGCGACGTCAGGGTGCGATGCTGCCAGGGCACAGGACCTCTGAGTGCAGCAAACTTGGGGGCTGGGGGGGGGGGAGGAGATGGCGCCGAGGCGCGGGGCTTCCGGGGGTGGCGACCTGCGGGGTGGGCGCTGGATGAGGAAATTGTAATGTCCCTCGTGTTTCGAATCACGAAATTCAAATTTGAATTAGAATTCAAATAATCGAAGTCAATAAAAATTCAAATTTAATGCGAATTTAAAATTTTTCAAAGAAAGCAACCTCAAGAAAAAAATTCAAAGTAATATCTAAAACAATTCTTATTTATCAATAATCACAAGGTTCAAAAAGTATAAAAAGTTTTTTTGTAAAAATTTAAAACCAAAAATGTGGGTCACAAATTATTTTATTTCCTCAAAAATCAGCCATCTGCCTTTCGAATTTCCTAGAATTAAATCCTCCGTGAATTTGAAGATGTTCCAAAAATGAAAGTTTCTCCTCATGAAATCATCTACAACCCTGCAAAGTTTGAAATTCATCCAAGCTTGGGAAGTGAAGTTTTTGAGAAAAAAACAGTAAGCTGCCAGAAAATCCGGGAAAATCAGAAAAAGAAAAAACTCGCGGGTCCCACCTGTCGGCTGCTCCTTCCTTCTTTCCCCAGCCGCTCGCGGACAGCGCGCACCGCACGCGGCGCGCATGTGCTGGGACGCGTCGCCCGGCTGACACGTTGCTCTCAAGGTGTTTCCCCCTCGCGCCCTATCTCCCTCCGCTCTCTCACTCCCTTCCGGCGCTCTCACTCTTCCTCTCTCGCTTGTACGCAGCTGGACAATGACGAGCACCAAGGAAACACCGTCGCCAAGCCACTGCCGACCATCTCTCGACCCTCCTGCCTCTGCGAGCTCGTGCGCCACTCCATCCCCGAGCTTCCACTGCCCTTCTCCCCCTCCCTTCCCTTGCCGAGCTGTCGGATTCCGAAGCTTTCCCCAAAAGCTCGAGTTTCGGGTCGCCGGCGCCTTTCCTCCAAATCGAGCCCTCTCCGGTGACCCTCGGCCCGATTCAACTCGGCCACACCTCCTCCACCTCCTACCGCTCCTCCAGCCGAGCTTCTCCATGAGAATTTTGGGCCTGTGGTGCAGGAATCGCGGAGCTCCTCGCCATCGGCAACCGGAACCGCGCACCTCACCATTGGCGACCCACTTCTGGCCATTTTCGCTGATGACAACCTCATTGCCGCTCTTCTCCTCGCCTTGGTGAAGCTCCCAGAGCAAACGGTTTCAAGTTTCATCCACCGTAACATCGTCGCGACCTCGCCGAACCTTCTCCCGCGCCGCCCCTCGCAGCCGACCATCGTCCGATGAGCGGCCACTCTTGGCAACCCCTCCGCCAAGTTCCCCTCGATGCGGTGACCATTTTTTGTGGCTCTCCCGAGGCGCGCCACCGCCTGGAACGGCGGGCCGGCGAGCCGCCGCTGGCTGCG
>BCLG01003402.1:0-29493 GCA_001602295.1 Zoysia matrella
ATTAAATGCAGGTTCACTTAAAACATTTAGATGGGCATATTGAAGAGGTGCATATATGTTTATTTATTTTAGAGTTTTCAATATTAAAAAATCACAGTATTCTTTGATGTATAGCCTAATTGAAAGCAGGTTCCCTACTTTTGTCTGCCAGCAAACGACCTAGTTGATGTTATTGCGCCATCATGCTACAGGTATTTTCCATTCAGCGTATATAGATATGACTATAGGCTTTTTTTTCACAAAATTTTGATGACCATCCACAACCAAGCTAATGTTTTGCTTGTACCATCTGCAGCTGCTTTGACTACACAAATGCATTGGCGGTAAGGTTTCCATCATGTTAAGTGCTTTACATATGTTCTCTCATCGCAATTGTTTTGCATATGTACCCACAGCCAAAGATTATTTTTATTTATTTATTTGATTGGAAATTGCAGGATTTGGTGGTGGGCTACATGGGTGTTCCAAAATATTCTGGTGTATCCATGACACAGCATCCTCAGTATATTACGGTCAGGTGAGAAGTTGGGAATTGGTTTTATTTTTATAATAAAATTCTAATTATGTGTGACTTCAGGAATGAACGCGGGAGGGAGATGCTGAGCCTGGTAGAGGATCTTCTGGAGAGCACTGCTACAATTAGCAGCGTAGGCGCACAAAAAAATAAAGTTTACTGGCAGTTTATTCAGCATTATGTTGAGTGACATTGGTGATGATCTTGTGTTTCAGGGGGCCAGGCAACCGTTTGTCATGGAGACAGTGAAAGCTGACGATGCAGCGAAACTGGGTCAGTATGGATATCTCTCTTCTGAATGAAATACTAGCACTTAAGTGAATCCTGATTGATTGGAATGGAGTGCAGGGAAAGGGCCTTCGAAACCAGCTCCCAGATTTGTTGGCAACATTCTCGCATTCCTTCTGAACCTGGTAGAGTTACATACTCGTATGTTTGAAATGAGCTCGCCGGCACTGGGAATTGATGAGTGTATTTGATTGATGATGATCAGGTTGGACCCAAGGGGCTGGAGTTTGCACGTTACTCGCTGGACTATCACACCATCAGGAACTACCTGCATGTGAGGCGGGCGTGGGGAAAGCAGAGGGCGGAGCAGCACATCCCGGGGTACGCAAGGAAGATCGTGGAGGCCTACGACGGGGACGGACAGATCCAGTCCATGCTCCAGTGATCGCTGAATGCTTGCACGTACTGCTATCGAATTGTTGCGTCTAGGTTGCACCCTTGCTTAAAATAAAAACGGGTGCTTGCTAGGCTGTATTATACGGGGCACTACGTATACAAAGAAATTAGAACAGCAACTTATATGTTGGGGATTGCATATGGGCGACGCATTACACTTGTGAGCTGAAGGTTGCGACACGCAGACCGGCCGTACGTCTCGGAGATGGAGCAACAGCTGTTGACTCGACCACCTGATACAGCCCAGCCCATGCCTCTGCCATGCGTCTCCTTCTCGATATCGCGCGCGCACACGCACACTACGCACAAGCTGCTTGTACGGAACGGATGGATTGAGACGCATGCGTTGCACATGCCTGCGACGCCAGAAACCGAAGGAAGAAGGGGAGTCAAAGTGATCTTCATCCAGATGCGTAGCCAAAAGATAGCAGCTGACGTCCTCAGAGAAAGAGATAGAGAGAGACACCCATGTGTCCTGGCCCCCACCCCCTTCGTGTCGCCCGCCATCCTTACTTGGCGCGCTGCCCTCGCCGCACGTCGGAGCCTTGCCTGACCTAGCTACACGAAGGCGCCATGCAATGCCAGGCGCCGGCATCTCCTCTGCATTCCTTCCCCCGCCACGGCAGCTGTCCATCTCCCCCTCCTCTCGTCCGTCCGTCCGTCCTTCCGTCCTTCCGTCCGTCCGTCCGTCGTCTATAAATACGTCCTCCTGTGTACCAAGGCAAGCCAAAGGCTATAGCAAAACCAGGCCGCAAGTCACCACAAGAGTCATGGACCGGAGCCAGCAGCAGCACCAGAAGTCGACAGGCCGCAAGTGCTGCCCCCTCCGTCGGTCGCGCAAGGGCTGCATGAAGGGCAAGGGCGGCCCCGAGAACCAGCAGTGCCCCTTCCGTGGCGTCCGCCAGCGCACCTGGGGCAAGTGGGTCGCCGAGATCCGCGAGCCCAACCGAGGCGCCCGCCTCTGGCTCGGCACATTCGCCACCGCCCTCGAGGCCGCACGCGCATACGACGCCGCCGCGAGGGCGCTCTACGGAGACTGCGCGCGACTCAACCTTGCGACCACGGCGTCGCTGGTCGCAGCCGGTCGGTCGATGACTACGTCCTGCTGCTCCGCCGACGACTCCGCCGCCAGCTCTTCCGTGGCCTCGCAGTTAAAGGACGCAGTAGTGCTGGTGCCGGGAGAACGTCAGTGCTTGATGACGCAGCAGGATGCTGCCGCTGGCGGCATGGACCACACCGTCGTCAGATCAAGGACCAGGACGGACCAGCTGCTGCAGGATGACGACGACGAGGACTTTGAGCAGTTCGTGACGCGGCTGCCCAAGGCGGAGGACTTTGGCCTCGAGGGCTTCCCACCCGAGGTGTTCGATGACGACGCCACGGGCGGTATCTGCTGGCCAGACCACACGTGCTGGCCGGCGGAAATGGTGCAGCTCGTCCCTCGTGTTTAATTAAATTAATTTGATGACGCATAGTAGTACATGGATGATCAGCTAACCGATCGAGACGCGCCGCCCTGCGCCGCTACCTGTCCATCGTACGTATCTATATCTGCAGCAGCCATGGCGTACGTGGCGAGGCGGATTACAACCTAGAGTACTCCAGGAGTGTGGTTGTGTGGTGGTTTTACGTAGCTCTAGCTAGCTACCTCGCGGTGGTTGGTCGCTCAGTCATCAGTGTGATACTATAGAGTAACTATATTTACATATGGATATACTAGTATTGTACTCCGCCAGTGAAATATATATACTCCCTTCTTTTCAAATTATACGACGTTTTGGCACCGGCACATCAACCAATACGAAATCAATCCGATGGCTTAAAGACCCTACTATCCTTCATTCAGTTCGTGCAATCCAGCTGTAGGTAGCCTTCCTGTGCTTCTTTCCTCTCATCGAATCAGAGATTGGCGCGCAGCCTTGCTAGGGGTAGCAGTGGAAGAATTCATTTGCAGTCGCCTCGGTAGTAGATAACGTCAAGTAAATCGGTAAACCGTGATGCTCTTAGAATATCAAGCAAAGTGGTATGGAGAGAGTACATATATATATTTTTTCTTTCTGTAAGTGTTTTTAAATGTTTCTGAGTTGATTAAGGTACTCAAATGAAACTATACATGTATTTAATCTAGAGACGGAGTATATGCATGTACTACAGTTGTTGTTGCCCTTTGTGTTGTGTGCGTGCTATTGAGGATCAAACGAACGACGGGCACAAACGCATCCGTCCATTCAAAGGAAAGGGATGGAGCACGTGACACGTGGGCAGGCGTACGTGTCCGCATGCATGAACGTATCGATGATGTATTAACTTATGGGTTATTGATCGATCGATATTACTAAAATTCTCCATACAGGAATAGGATAGGAGCAGCATCTCTCCATGGAATTGGATGCGCGAGGATCTCACCGTCACCGTGGGCAAGGGGTATTCATCGCGGGCGGCGGCCCGACAGCAAAGGCAAATTAGGGCACGTTCGGGAGAGATTTTTCCCGCTGTGCTGCACTGCGCGTATCACTGTATCGAACTAGCGCTACCGTAAAAGAGACTTAGGCGCTCTTGTTTGAGCCGAAGATTTTGAACTTTAAAAAAATTTAGCTGGTAAAATTTAGATGTTTGACTTTTGTAAATGTAAGAAGTTTTTAGTGAGTTTTTTAGTTTTTAGTTTATTTTTATAAAAATTAAATTTTCAATATTTTAAAAGCGAGTTTTTAAAAATTTTGTTTATTTTAATTTTTTAGTTTTTAACTTTTTTAGCTGAAAAAGCTAAATGAAAAAATGAAACAAAAGCCTCTTATTGCTGCTTTAGCGCAGCCGCAGCCCGTCGAAAAAAGCGCAACCGAACACCCCTTTAGAAGAAGGATGACTTGGTTACATGGCCCCATATAATCGCGGCCCAGTCAACAAGCCCATTTGACTCGTCCCTTCCTCCTTTTTCTTTCCCCGACGAGGAGGAGGAGAAACACTGCCCTTGTACGGACGATTTTCTGCCCCTTGTACGGACGATTCCCCCGCCTCCATCCCTCGCCTCTTACCACGGAACTCTTGCTCGTGGATCGGAAGGAGATTGAATCCCCAATCTCACATCCAAGAGAAGGCGGAGGGAGGAGGGTGCCATGGACGGCGCCAACTGGCGGCCCAATCAGGGCGGCGACCCTGCAACTGTCGCCGGCGTCGACCCCAACGCCGCTGCCCCCGCTGGAGGCGATTGGCGCACTCAGCTGCAGCCTGAGGCGCGCAGCAGGATCGTCAAAAAGATGCACGCGCAAACCCATCCCAATATTCAATCTTTCCACATTCATGCCTCCCTGTGCTTAGATGCGTACCATCGATTAGGATTTCTTGATCCATCCGTGCACATGGACCAGTCCTCCCCTTATCTATGTCCAACTTTTATCTTGTGATAGTTGTTTTCTCACAGATCGCTGATCCGTTAATCCTCGATCTGATGCCAATTGATCCTATCTAGGAGTAGATTACTGCATCATGTCTCCAATATGCCGGACCATCTTATCCATTGTATCTCTCAAATTTTCAAATCTTGCATTATGTATGCAGAATGGAGACTCTGAAGAAACACCTACCAGTATCGGCACCAGAAGGGCTGAGTGAGCTTCAAAAAATTGCTGTGCGGTTTGAAGAGAAGATATATACTGCAGCAACCAACCAGGTGCATTTACCTATTGGGGCCTGGGGAAGGGACTTGAGATGTTAAAACTGAGTGGGTCCGTAATACAGAAAACAACTGATCTTTATAATCATTAATAAATTTTCTTTAAATCTTTATCATGCTGACTACTCACATTGAACTTATTTTTCTGTATTTTGAATCAATTCTGCCCGTTATTCTTGTATAGGTCACTTACCTTGCCATGTACTTGAAATTGAGTATATTTTGGAGGCAACCTTCTGTCAGTTATAGACTAATTTACTTCTTGATTTTATGAGATATCTATATGCTATACACTCAATTGTCTTGTATTAAACACCTCACTCCATTAGTACAAAAAAAAAGACAAGTATTTTTTCTTCAACTGTACCATTCACTGGGACATATCGGTGGAAGATTTTGTCAATAGATACACGTTGCACCACACGCATGGCTATTTGTATCATTCCTAAAAGAAAATCTGAGTAGTCTCATCTTTTTTTTTTCATTACTCAGTCTGATTACTTGCGAAAGATTTCTCTAAAAATGCTCTCGATGGAGAGTCAGTCAAAGCCACAACAGAACCAAGGAAATGCTCAAGTGATTCCAAGTCAAAATCCTCTTGGCACAGGTAGCACATGCAGGAAATACATTTTTACTTTTTTTGGACACTATCTAAAAGATTTGGATATCAATACGTATTTGGAGGCACCTATATATATAATTTTTTACTTTGGATGATAGAGCCATGTTGTCAGCTTGCATTATCACTGGTGGAATGTTTTTTCTTTACATGGTCTAATTTATTTGCGTTTCTATCTCTGCTGTTGTTTATTTTCATTCTTCTCGAAGGAAAGTGTTATTTTTGCTAATATCATGGACTACAATGATTTGGATGTTAATGTTTATTCAATGATTGTGAAGTGATGCACTTCAAACAATTGTACTTCGATAATGCCCATGTAACTTACCTTCAGGATGAGAACTACAGTGTTGTGGTTTTCAGCTACGCCAAAAATGGACTATCTTTAGTCCATATTTGGTGTATACATGCTTTTGTTCTCCTCAAAAAATGCAGAACCTCACTACTATTCCAATTTTATCTGCAACACGCCGAGGGCTTCTGATTGCTTGTTCAATTTTAAATTAAAAAAATCCTGTCTTAACGTGCATATGGTTTTTTTTTATTGAGACAGCACCTGGACTGTCTCCGCCAGGCAGTAATCCAGTACAGTCGTCAGCAATCCCCTTGATGTCTCAGCAACAAACCCAGCAAACAAATACTTCTACCTCAGTTCAAGGTTCTTCTCTCTCCAGTCTTGGTCAGAGCTTAGCGGGCGTTGGGCAAGCATCCACAATGCAGAATTTGTCTGGCATGCAACAAAACACTATGAACAACAGCTTGGCACAAAGTGCTCCACAAGATATATATGCTGCACAAAGGCAAATGGCAGGAAGGCAGCAACAGCAACAACTGGCATATAATCAAATAATGTATCATCAGCAGAAAATGTTGATGAACCAGAAACTGCAGCAGAATTCACTTGTGCAACCACACATTCAGCAGCAGCAATCTTTGTTGCAGTCAACACAGATACAATCTTCACAGCAACCCATGATGCAAATATCATCTGGCCTTCAGCCTGGGCTGTCAAAACATTCCGCAGCCACAAACGATGGCAGTGCAGTCAGCTACTCAGAGTGGTATTCAACATAATCCAGTTCAACAATCTGTGCGATCACTACTACAGCAACCTGCGCAGTCTGTTGTGAGGCAACAGCAACATCCACAGCCCATGCATCAACAGCCTTCTCTGCAACAGACTCGAAGTCAACAGCCCAGTGTTCCTTTGCAACAACAGCAGCAACAGTTAATGGGCCAACAGTCAAATTTGCAACAAAACCAGTTAATTGGTCAACAGAACAATGCTGCAGAGATGCAACAGCAGCAAAGGCTACCAGTTCAGTCAAATAATCTTTTGAGCATGCAGCAACCACAGCAGATGCTGAACCAGCAATCTATGCCCTTGCACCAGCCACAACAAATGGGTTCCCAGTCAAACATGTCAAATCTACAGCAGCAGCAACATAATCAGAAGCAGCTTCTTGGAACTGTGCCTAATGTTTCAAACATTCAACGGATGCATATGCTACAACAAACAAAGGCAGCAGTTCAGCAACCACAGCAGCAGCAACATGCCCAGCAGGCATCAATGGGTTCGATGCAATCTCAGTCTCAGCAGAACCAACTTCAGCAATCACAACAGAATTTAATGCAGCTTCAGTCTCAGACTAACTCACTTCCACAACAGTTGGGAATGCAGCAGCAACCTTCAATGCAACAAAGACTTCAAACTTCAGGTGGCATGCTCTTGCAACCAAATAACAGTGATCAACAAAAGCAATACATTCAAGCACCAAGGGGCCTCCAAGAGGTTTCATCCAGCAGTAAGTTCCTCGTATACTCTCTCATATCTTTTGTTGCTCTATCTACTATCAACTCTCCAAGCTCGTGTAAGCCTACCTTATTATGCATTATTGCTTTACTTGCTGCTGGCTCCCCATGTTGTGTAAATCTACCCTTGTGGATTCTTTTTTGAAGATAAAATAATGCAGGAGCAAGACCTTCCTTTTCCACTTGCTGTTTTTTTTTCCACCTTATTCTGTGAAGGCAGTGCTTATACTGTGAAAAATTGAGAACAAGTTTAAAGTTGTACTAAAGCAGGTGTTGATGAAAAATGTATACATATAACTCAAATGCTATTGTAAGGAGTTGATCCAGTCAACCTTCTTTCTTCTTTGTTCACCAAGCATGCTCCTAATTTTTTATAAGGATTGTTCTAAATTTTACTGTGCAATATTTTTCTTAATTTGACTACGTGCTACGCTACGGGCAAGGCAAAATGATGCAATTAACATTCGATACAAAAAGATAATATAACATTTGCTTCTTCTGATAATATGACTTTACTTACGTTCCTAACTGCAGTAGTACCGTTTCTAGGCTCGACCGTTCTACGCTACGGTCAAGGCAAATGATGCAATCACATTTAGATATGCGAAGATAACATGATGCATCGTTATTTCAATATAGAAGGTAAATGTGACATAATTCTAATAAGATAGATAACATGTATAAAAACATGATAAACTAACAAACTACTCGTACTTCATTATCATACACTTTATCCAAAAATTTGTTTTCTCATGAATACATGATAAATTTGAACTAAGTTACACTTAATTTCTACGGGACACGTAAGAACTAATAAGTAACATAGTATATGTATTTGATACAATGGTAAACTATTTGAATGACTTTCGGTATATGTATTTGATAACAATGAATGTTCCTCGAATGACCTTCAGTATATGTATTTGATACAAAACACACTGAAATTGTTTTTGAAAACAAAGATGATAACATAGAAGGTAAATAAAAACACTTTGACCAGTGAATGTCAATCTAGCATCTATTATCATTGTCTATCACCTCTCGTTGCTTCTCATATCAACTTCAAAAACATTGTTTTTGGAGTGAAGGAAGAGAGTAGTTCATCATCATTCGGTCTGTCATTCACAAAAGTATTCTAATGAAAGTCCACCTCCAGCAAAACTGGACTGAACAGAAACCAATCCTCTACAACCACTGAGAGCATTGCAAAGAAATCTTGTCAGTACTTTCGCTGTTTCCTTCCATATTCTCCTAGGAAACACAGGGTGGGGGCACGATGCAAGCGCTGGTCACCTTTCACACTTTTCCAGAAGATATAGAACCCGATCGTACCATAGCTAAATGAGTTCTCTGTCATGATGAGGATGCTACATGCTGCTATATACCAAGTGAATAGATACTACTAAATGGATAGATGAAATTTGGGCTACAAGTCAATAATAAACAGATTTTAAGCAGCTCAATACCTTTACCAGGGCAAATATAAGGCAAATAAGATAAAGTAAAATAAAAAAGACATGGATCAGGAGCGTCATCAAGAGAGACAAAATAAAGTTTGTTTCATTCATATTTCAAGATTCTCCCTATGAAATCAGGCGTCCCAAAAAAGAATGTACCGCAGGAAAGTTGTGATCAAATCTCGTGCGTTCATTTGAGTGTCGACAGAAAATGTTAAATCGAGTGAAATCCAACGGTTGTGGTTTAATGGACGAAGGTGAAAGGTAATCTAAGGCGAACCAGCGTTTGTCTCGCCACGGAAGATGGCTGTCATGGTGGTGCCATTGCCAAATGTCATCGGAATTTGACAAGACGGCACTGCGATAGGAAAAACTCAGTACCGGTGGGCTCAAAATGAAGCGGGGAAGAAGCGGAAGCTTACTGTGGCCTTTGAGTGTCGAAGGTGGCTGGAGGGTGGTGCGCAACGGTGGGCAGCAGCGGCTCTACTTCGCCAGGATGGGCCACGAGATGGCGGTGGGCCCTGTGAAGATGATAGATAGCTTATAGAGGAGAAAGAATAGGCGAATAGACTCAGCAACCAAGTGAGGTGGAGCTCACCATGGGCAGGCAAAAAACTACTCTCTGCATCTTTCTTGATCTCAGCACCAGACTTGAATTCAACAAGGTACCTGCAAATCCATCATCGAGACAGATCAGATACAGATACACTTAAATCAAACTCTAGAAAAAAAAATCACGGACCACATTTACAATATCCAATCATCTACAGCATTCAAGAGAAGCAGCAGGTGCGGCTGAGGAATACTTAACAATCTGATATATTACATGACTCATGAAAAGAAAAATAACCTTCAAGATATGATTACCACCATAACAGGAGACTATATAGATGGTTCTTTCCTCAGCTCATACACATGTCCACCAACGGTAAATCTCATATCAATAAAACATAAGAATTGGAAGTCATAAATACGAACAAGTTAAAAGAAAATTTAACCCAATACATTTTGGATCTTAGCTGCTATCTAAAATTTTGGATCTTTGTCTATATTTAATGCAAATCTTTCCCAACATGCAAAGTCATTGCTTACATTATCTATCACAACTTTAGGTCATAGCCGATATCTAAAATTTTAGAAGTTGTCACATCACAAGATAAGCTAGTTATGAAAAGACACAAAATTAGTATGGTCAGGATCCTATTATCATAGAAACTGAACTATCATAAAAAAGGTAGTTAGTAACCAAACTCTCTTTATGTGTGACCTGTTTTGTTATTTTATTTATATCCAGTAATTTTCTTTTGAATGAAAGCAAGTGTATTCAGTCCGAACGAATGATTAAGCCAATAAGTTGATTACCAGTGTCCAAATAAAATGTGCCATCTGGAATGCATTCTGATGTGCCATCCGGTCGACAGCATGAGATAGGCAGAAGGATGTCAGTAAGCCATTTGTTGATAAATAAAGGTCGATTTATAATTTGATTGAAACATAACATGCACATGTAAGAGTGTCAAGTGTATGGAACAAGAGCAAGTATCCTAATTATTTCTTCTTTGCGGTGAGTAAGCTTTTACTCAGATGACATGTATGGGCCTTGTGCTGCTCCAGAGTTGTCCAAACTTCTTCCATTACCCTGTAATAAAATGCCATGACAAACACGAAAATTACTTCATTTAGAGTACAAAATAACTTCTAAGTTCCAATAAAACATGGATAAAAAAGAGCCATTAATAGTGTGGTTCCAATAAAACATGGATAAAAAGGAGCCATTAATAGTGTAAATGATGGAACAAAGTAGAATGAATCCAACACTAAAAAGGAACAAGTTCACTTAAGTGCCACCCTATCTAAAACAATCATCTCCCAGAAATCACTGCAAGGAGATAGTAGGAGAAGAATGCAATCGATAAAGAATACCGAAGTAGGATGAACAATTTCTAGTTATACGCACAATTTAGATCCATACATCAATCAGATGACCGGAATAAGTTGAGCAGTTAGAGCAAACATTAATCAATAACAGGGAACCAAACATCAAGCAATCAACCGGAACCAGATTGCATAATTATGTCAGGGAAAATAATACAAAAACAGACATTAGCAGCTCTCGTTTTGATTAAAAACAAGAGCTGACCAAAACTCTGCGCCTCAACACCACCACCGAAACTCACTAGGGTAGAAACCCAGAGACTTGTAGCGGAGCACCATTTCCAGAACACAAACCATGATGGGATCCATCGGAATACTTAATCGCATAAGCCAAAAACCATATCATCTAATTCAAATATCAAAGCTATCGATCCAAAGGTGGCACTGCTCTCAACAATCATTTGTAAGTCCCACACAAATAAAAAAAAGAGTGTTGCCTTTGAGCCATGAACAGGGAGAGGAAAGGAAGGGAAGCCGAGCTTACCAGCATGCCGCGGAAGTAGAAGCCTGCTCCGGGGGACGAGGCGTTCATCACCAGATCGGGCAGTGAGGAATCTGCACGGTGCAATGCATCTCTATAGCGGAAGCAACCAGACGGAAGAATAAAAAAACATATGGGGTGACTTGCTTTCGTGCAGATGGACGAAGATCACAGATTTTGCGGCCGATTTACAGCCGATTGGTTGATTTGAGGCACCGGAGCAGCAATTTCCACCGGGGGTTGAAACGATGGGTCCAGACTTTGAGGGTGGCGCTCCATGAACTCGCCGATGGAACAAGAGGGGTCGCGCCGCCGCGATAGGCTGACGAAGTCGGTCCAGGCAGAGGTAGGGGGTGGCCAAGGCAGGTTAGGGGGCCCCAGGGGCGGTGGCCGATGAGGGAGCAGAGGCGGGGGAGGGGACTAGGTGGGTCGAGGCTGCGCCGGGGCGGTGGCGGCCAGCGTGGGAGCGGAGGGCGAGTATGGGGGCGAGGAGGATCCTTGCGCGCAGCGGCCAGGAGGGAAGGGCGGGGGAGGGGAACCTAGGGTGGTGGAGAGGCACGGGAGGAAGAGGATCTGCTGCGGTGCCGTGGACCGGCTCAGGCGGATGCAGCGAGGAGCAATGCATCGACCTCGACGGCGAGACCTGCAGGAGGGCGAGCCATGAGGGAGCGATCCATTTTTTCAGGTTCGTCACGGGAAGATGTTTGGAGATAGCGTGGAGAGGAGGTAAAATGATTAACGGTAGTTTGGAGATAGCGTGACACGAAACTAATAGATAGAAAAGGTGACACAAAAAATAAGAGATAGAAAATGTCATACCAAAACAGGTGGGATAGACGATGTCTACAAACGTTTATATTAGGAGAGATTTTTGGTTCACAGTAATATTATTATTTTTTCGCTAGCTGGTTGCATCAAGTTCCACGTTATAATAGCTGTCCTTTGAGTTTTGAAAACATTTTTGTGCAGCATCTGTAGACTCAACTGCTCAATCGGGTCATCCAGGTGGTGATTGGCAAGAGGAGATATATCAAACGGTAAAACATGCATCAACTGTTAAATAGATGGGTTTTGGTGATTACAGACCCAATGAGGACTATATATAGAGTACAAGAGGAACCCTAGAAAGGAACAATAATACCCCTAGACTATTTTACCCTTAACACACCCCTCAAATGCAAGGTATATGCAATAGAGTTGCTTTGAAAGAGGGAGACACTAAGTAATAATAAAGTATAAGCCTTAGCTAAAACATCCAAAATCTACCCTTCGAAGTCACCGTAGAGTAGGGCCTTGAAATTCCGTGGAGTCATGGTGGTGACATGAAAGGAAATGTCCATCAAGCAGCGGGAGAAAAAAGGACAAAGTTATCAGTATTGCTACAAGGAAGACCAAGATGACAAAAAGAACGTCCTAGATCATGTACAATGAAAACATAAACGGTAGACGGTCGGCGACACCTTGTTTAGCGTTTAGGCAGTTTAGACGGTTTTGAACGCCATCTAAACGGCTAAACGGTTTGGTACTGTAGCATGTTTTCTGAGCAGATTTAACAAAAAAAAATTGTTGATGGGATGCAGTGAGGAGGCCTGGAGCCGGGTGTGGGAGGAGCCACTGTAGCGTGGAGGTCGCATGCCAGCCTGGTGTGGCATGCGCCGGCCTGGAGCCAGCGCCGTCTGGAGGAGGCTGTAAGGTGCGCCAGCCTAGATCTTGCGCCTCCTGAAGGAGGAGGAGGTGAAGGCCACACGGCGTGCCGGCCAGGAGGAGGACTATGGAGGGCGTAGCTGGCAGGAGAATGTGTCGAGGCAAAGGAAAGTGACGCGAAAGAGGAAAGTTTCTGGTGACTAGGCCTGAAAACGGGAAAGGAAAATCCCGTCCCGACCGACTACTGATTCCCGAGTAGTCTCAACCGTTTTCGGATTGCCGGACAAAAACGGAAACGAACAAAAACAGGATAAAGAAAAACGAAAACGGGATCGAAAACAGTCAAACACTTTTCCGTCCGTTTTTGTGGGATCCCATTTTTTACCGGGAAATTCCCGAACAATTCCCGTTTTCTTGAATACGGGATTCGACCTCCACTGCTCCACTATCGCCCCATTCCACAGATCCACTCCGGGCGGGCTTTCGATGCCACTGCCGAGCAATGGGCCACCTAGGTTGCGACGTCGGTAGCCGAAGATGGCACGACGGGCCGCTCGGGTTGCGACGGCCTGGCTGCCGCGGCTACGGGACTGGCGAACTCCAAGGAGGGGCGCGATAGTGGCGTGATGGCTGCTGGGGTGGGGCGCGACGGGGAGGACAGTTTGTGGCGTCTACTGCATTGGTAGAGCCGTAGAGGCGGCTGCGCCTGAGTGCGTGAGAGAATGGAAGGCAAGGGTTGTGTTGGGACTTGACTGCAATATATACTCCACAAGTTATTGGGATGGGTCCAGATTGTAGAGAAATTTAGTGAGTGCTAGTTTTGGTTGTCCTTATATATGGGCCAACACACTTCCGTGATGTATTTTAAGTCTGGAAAGTTGCAGTGGACAGTGGTGTACGTGTTGCAAAAACTGAGCCAAATAAATAAATATATTTATTTATTTATTTTTGGATAATTATATTGATGTTCCCGGCTTACCGACCGATTTCGTATATTCCCGTCCGAAATTATTTATTTTTGAAAGTTTGAATTCATTCCGTTCGTTTTCATTACCGCAATTCTTATTTTCGTTTCCGTCTGGTGTTGAAATGTGAAAACCGAAATGGTTTCCATACCGTTCCTGACCGTTTTCACCCCTATTGGTGACAGCCTTTTTTTTTCCCAACCCTAGCCGCCCAAACAGCCACCCAAACTCCCGCCCAGATGCCCCTCCTTCTCAGTTTCCTGCTTTTAGATGGTTTTAAATGGCCGTCTAAACGCGTTTCCATCATCTCTATATGATGCAGAAGCGGTCAAATAAAAACGATGAGGAGTGTTATCGAAGCTCTAGATGGCTGATGAAATTAACCAAACAAAGAAGTTTGGCTAGTTGGATAGTAGCTTACGGAAAAGAA
Organism: Zoysia matrella; assembly: GCA_001602295.1. Classification (NCBI taxonomy): domain Eukaryota; kingdom Viridiplantae; phylum Streptophyta; class Magnoliopsida; order Poales; family Poaceae; genus Zoysia; species Zoysia matrella. The sequence goes on from BCLG01003402.1 coordinate 14,212, forward strand.
TATGTGGACTCTCATGGCATAGACGGACATATAGCACAAAGAATTAGATGTTGACACGACAGAAGGTTAAGCCTAGATGAAAATCAAGAAAAATGATTTAGAGCCGGCACAAGGCTGGAAGCTGACAATCAAAGGGAAGCAGCAGCCCAAGGAGAAGTCACACACTAGGAAGAGGTACCATGGCAGAGAACTGACAGCGGCAACGTTAGGAGCTGATGCATGCACAGGTGAGGGGGAACCACAACAACCACGGTGCAGGGAGAGGAGCTGACAACGGACAGGCATGGCAGCTGACGTGGAAACTGGGAGGCGCATGGCAGGGGCCAACAGAGCGGTGGAGTGCTGGTCTGGTGGCAACGGGACAGGGCTGGAATCGGCGAGTAAGCAACGGCAGCTGCGAGGAGCTGTGCTGGTAGGAGCACCCATGGAGGGGCTGCGACAAGGGGAGCCACAGCGGGGAAGTTGGCACCAGCTGAAAGGGATCGATCTCAGGGGCAAAGTTACCTTTAGCTGTTGGGGTCAGCTGACCCCGATGAGATGAAAGATTAATGTTTGCCACTGTTCATCAAGCTATCTGACCCCCTCAGCCACGCATTCTTACACCGGCAAGCTCACACGCTGGCTTCACCCCTGATCGCTATTAGATCGATTAAAAAATGATGAACCCATAGTCTATTTTACCCTTAACAGTAACCCCATTGGCATCCAGTGTTTCTCCTTTGAATTTAACTGTTTATTGTGAAATTCTTGTATGATTATTCTTGCTTTCCAAAGGAGGCCTCATGTGCCTGTCTTAAGTTTATGAAAAATGATATCCAGAATAGAGATTCTGGATCACACTATTCTAAAATAACAGGAAATGCTGTGTATTAAATATGATTTTTCTCCACTTTCTATTGCCCCTAATTTGTTGTTTGCTTGTTTTGTTTTTCTCTGTTTTCCACCCTATGTTTTCCTTTTGCAAATAAGTTGGAATTGAAGTTCAAAAATGTGTTACATTCTGGCACTGGCGGAGCCAGCTGGGTGGCCGGGTGGGCCGCGGCCCACCCTAGGATCAAGGAAAATGGGCCGTTTTCCACACTGTAGCAGCTACTATGGATTGATACAGTATCTGACCTGATGCTTCTCTCCATTGCGGCCCACCCTGCATTACAACTGTAGCTCCGCCACTGCATTCTGGGTGTTCTTTGAATATATATGGGATTAGAGCATGTGGTGTATAAATGGAATGAAGTGTCCATAGTCTTTTATAGTATTTTTCTTATACATGAAGTTGGCTAATTAAACTAATTTAAAAACTCATAATTTGTTTAGTGGCTAATTTAGTAATTTATGCATCACATGCTCTAATCCTTGTAATTGCTACGGGACTATCTTTAAGTGCGATTTATAACTCAATGACACACCATGCTTCATTTGTTATATTGCTTTCCTTCTTTGAAATATTTACAGCTGGAAACCCCTGCTGTGGTAAATATATTATTTTCCTAGATTCATGTGACAGCCCGTACCTCGAGAGATACGAACTATCGATCTCAGGATCATATCAGATGTCACTCGACAAAACGAGGATCACAGTACAGCTCAAACACGATAAAATATATTACAAACTTGTTATTTAAGTATACAAACCACAAGTTTTCAAAGTGCGGAAGCTACAAAACTATTACACAAAGACATCCTGGATACTAAGCAAAAGGATACATCGAGCCCATACGATGTACTTACTAGCGACAACCACTCAAAGCGGCGAGCAAGGCTCCCAGTAAACAAAGTCACCCTCAGGGGTTGCTCCTTCTGACTAGAACTGAGAAGGAAAAGAGAAAGCACTTGCAACAGAAAACAACAACCACAAAGCCCTGAGCAACTAATGCTCAGCAAGACTTATCCGACAAAATGGCTATCTACAGCCGACTTCTAAGGATGAGAAGGCTGACTCATCATGGTTGGCTATTTCCAAAGATAGCACTAAGAGTGAATCTTTACTTTCATGTTTTAGCGGCATATTAAGTTATGAAATGATAAATTTTATTTGCACTAAAACTATATCATACAAAAATGCCAAGAAGTTTTTGAAAGATCAAACATAATCATATTCCATATTGATTAACTCCTTACTACGATGTGACTCAAAGAGACAAGTGATACTCGTTACTATGAGGGGGCAGCGATTCGAATCGATTTACATTCAGCTGGAGAAACCTGATTACACGACATGTACGCACTTCTCGGAAGTCGTACATGGCAACCTTTCACGTCAATGATACATAGCCCCGGTCCGATGCTCACCCCTCCCGAGCAGTGGTCCTCTATGTGATAATCACACCAGGTCTATCCATGGTTAGCCTCAAAGCTCTCCTTTTTATCATCTCCAGAAGAGAGGTTCGGTTACGTCCAGTCACTACGCACATAAGGCTACATCAGTTTTCTGGGGCCCATAGATCCAGTATGTAATCAGTACTATTCAAACTTGCTCAATAGGACCGACAAGAAACGGTCTTTAATCGACAGACAGAGCTACAACACATTGGACATACATCCGCAATGGACACATGCCATGTTATCACCTACTTCTCTGCCCGGTCTCCAATTTATTCCATATGACAAGATAATCCATCCCGTACCAGTCCTATAGCTCGCGAGTGAAGACTTATTCACTCGACTTCTACCGTTAAAAGAACTATTAGCTTAGCTCTAAATCGAGTTACCTGTACCAAAATACTAAACCAAGGTAAGATTCTATAAATGTAACTACGGCTTTAATCAACTCCTATCGCTTAGTGCACATTACAAACTAATCATCTAAGGTGATAAAAGTAAATAATTTGAAAACAGGATAATGCACCGGGGCTTGCTTAGATCCTCAGCTACAAAATCAGCGTCGATCAGGTTTTCGGAACCTCTTGATACTCCCCGATCTCCTCCTTATTTTCCCTAGATCCTATATGAAATGATATGCAGACAATGAGAATCATTATAAACTCTTTTAATATGGTTCTTGAAGACATAAAACTAATTTTAAAGCTTTCATAATATAAAAGAAATTATTTTTTTGAATTTTCCAAAATTTTCCAGAATTTATTGGAAACAAATAGATTTATAATGATTTAAATACTAGATACAAGGAATAAATTATTTATAAAATTATATTTACCGAAATGAATTATAATATTTTGCTAAATCAGTAAAGATTAAATAAATGGACAGAAAGTAAACTTTTACAATATTTTTATATGCTGATAAAGAATAGTAATGCATTTTCTTGTATATTAAATGATCTAAATTAATTAAATTATTTTAATGTATAAAATAAAAATTAGTCAGCTCCAGAATATAGTTCTAGTTGAGAGGATCCTAACAAAATTTATTTCATAATTTTTCGGGCTAGAATAAATTTTCTATGAATTTTACAAACTTGAAAGCATTTCTAATCAATTAAATGAATAATTTCTCGAAATAGTAAAATCAGCCGGATTGAGCCTGGCCACGAAGTGGGCCGGAATTCCCTGGCCCAAAATTGGGCAACGGCTGCCGGCCGGTGGCTGCGCCCTCGCCAGAACGGCGTTCGGGCGGTCAGCTTCTCCAAGCCAAAGACCAAAATGATCAGTGTGGCACTAGTAAGCTGGTGGAGAGGTTTCTGCGGCGAGCCCCTTACCGGAACAGTGGTCTCAGCGAGCGGCGGAGGAAGAAACGGCTTCGGCAGCGGCGAGCTACTCCAAAACTTGACGAAACTCCAAACAAATTGCTCTTACAGCTTCATTGGAGCACGAGGAAGAGCAGCATGGTCGCCATTGATGCAGACATGAGCTGAGTGAAGCTGTCGACGGTGGGGTGGCCTCAGTCCCAACGGACGGCGGCGGTGAGACTCTGAAATTCCTGCACTGGGGTGAGGAAATCGACCAAAGGATGAGCTCACAAGTTGTTCCAGTGAGAGAGGAAGCCGTGGACTTGGCGAAACGGTGGTAGAGCTCACCGGAGTTGCCGGATTTGAGAAAACTTGGCCGACGGCGCTCGATTACACGGTCTTGGGGAAAACTTCGAATCCAGTCGAAACCGCGCGAGGAGAAGCGAGATGAGGTCCTGTGAGGCTCGAGAGAGGGAGGGCGCAGCTTCTTGTCGAAGATCGGGGCCGGAGCGTGCTCGAAAGAAATGAAAGCGGCGTTCGCGAGAGAGAAAGAGAGAGAGAGAAAAGAGGGTGGCCGGGGAGCAGGTGTTGACTTTATCCAGAGCAGGGGCGGCATCCCAGAGCGGCAAGTGGCGGGTGGCGGCCAGGTAAGCAGCTGCGTGGCGCGAGTGCGCGCTTGCTGCCGCGGCGTGTTGCCAGCTGGGAGGAAGAAGGCGGTGGAGCCGCTGACAGGCGAGGCCCACAGAAATTTTCCTTTCGCCCCAATTTTTGCTGATTTTCTGTGCGCACTATCTCTGCAAAGAAGACCTTTGCAACTGATTCAGCCATGTAAGGGTGGCCTAGTGGAATGAAGTGGCAATATTTAGAGAAACGATCGACCACGGTTAGGATCACTGACTTTCCCCCAACTTTCAGCAATCCTTCAATGAAGTCCAAGGCCACATCGGATCATACTGCCTTTGGCACAGGCAGCGGCAGTAATAGACCTGCCAGTTGAAGATGTTCAGTTTTGTACCGTTGGCATGTAGTGCATGAGCACACAAAGTCCTGCACCACTGAACAAAAGTTAGGTGTGTGGAAGTCGCGTCGGATTCGATGGAGGGTGCGCTGGACCCCTTCGTGTCCGTCGTTGTGGACGTCGGCGATCAGCTCCTGGATCAGCGCGGACGTAGGTGGTACGTAGAGCTTGGAGTCGAACGTGACCATCCCGTCCACGAGGCCCCAATGTTCAGTGTTGCTGCCAGCGTTGATGTTGTCGCGAAGGGCTACCAATGCTGGATCGGTAGAGTTTGCTTGCCGAAGTCTGTCGATGAAGTCGAACTTCGGTGCAGCCAGCATAAAGGCCGAGGGCGTGTCGTGACGAGAGAGAGCATCGGCGAAAAGGTTTGTGTTGCCCGGCTTATATTCCACCGTGAAGTCGTAGCCTAGCAATTTGCCGACCCAATGGTGCTGTGGTATAGTTGCAAACCTCTGATCTAAAAGGAATTTAAGGCTATAATGATTAGTACGTACCACAAATTGGTGACCCCATAGATATGGGCGCCAATGCCTCACTGCTTGGACGAGGCCGATGAGTTCGCGCTCATAAGCGGCTAGTGACCCGTGGTGTAGTGCTGCTGATCGGCTGAAGAAAGCAATTGGCCGCTTGTCTTGGAGTAAAACTGCCCCAAAGCCATGTGTAGATGCATCGCATTCTACAATGAATGGATGTTCGAAGTCTGGGAGTGAAAGCAGTGGTGCAGTTGTTAAAGCCTTCTTGAGAGCTTCGAATGCTGCTGTGGACTCGGCGGTCCAACAGAAGCTGTCTTTTCGCAGCAGGCCGTCAATGGTGCGGCTACTGTGCCGTAATCCTTGACGAACCTGCTGTAGTAGCCCGTGAGGCTGAGGAAACCCCTCAGTGCTCGTACTGATGTTGGCATTGGCCAATCTAGGACTGCCTGGACCTTGCCCTGATCCATGGCCATGCCTTTGGCGGAGATCACATGTCCCAAGTATGTGATCGACGGTTCTCCGAAGGCACATTTGGATCGCTTGACGTAGAGCCGGTGTTGGTGCAGCATGCTGAACACGGCCCGGACGTGGCGAAGGTGATCAGCCCTTGTGTCGCTGTAGATGAGAATGTCGTCGAAGAAGATTAGGACAAAGCGACGGAGGAACGGTTGGAGCACTTCATTCATAAGTGCTTGGAATGTGGCCGGAGCATTGGAGAGCCCGAACGGCATTACCATGAACTCGTAGAGGGCATCATGAGTTCGGAACACTGTTTTGTGGGTGTCGTCGAGGTACATGCGGACTTGATGATAGCCCGAACGGAGGTCCAGCTTGGTGTAGAAGTGCGTGCCGTGGAGTTCATCTAGTAACTCCACCACTGGGATGGGAAAAGCGTCCTTCACAGTGATGGCGTTAAGTGCACGGTAATCCACGCAGAAGCGCCATGATCCATCACTCTTCTTGACAAGAAGTACCGGCGACGAGAATGCAGACGAATTGGGCCTGATGAGTCCCTGCTCTAGCATGGACCGGCACTGGCGTTCCAGTTCATTCTTGTGTGTCGGTGGATACCTGTAGGACCGGACGGCCACCGGGGCTGCTCCTGGCAGTAGATTGATGTGGTGGTCGTGGCTTCTTGTTGGTGGAAGACCCTGAGGTGCATTGAATATTGTAGTGAATTCCTCAAGTAGGGCTTCGAGCAGGTCAGTGGCCGAGCACGAGTTGAGGCGTGGTTTACATCCTCCATCTATGCCTGTCCAGCATACTCGATGGTCCCGGTGCCAGAAGGACATCGTGAGATGCGAGAAGTCCCATACAATTGGCCCAAGCGATGCCAACCATTGTATTCCGAGAACAATATCATAGCCGGCCAATGGCAGCACGAAGAAGTCGGCTGAGAAGGCCTCTTGGTCGATGGAGAACGCAGCATGACAGAATATCCCAAGACAGGACACTCGTTCGCCGTTTGCCACGGTGACCGACAGATTGCTTCGCTGGTGCAACGGCATATCTGTTGCTCTGGCCCCTTCTTCGAAGATAAAATTACGTGTAGAGCCTGTGTCCAGCAGGGCGTTGAACGAGTTTGCTCCCAACTTGAGGACCACTTGCATCGTTGTGCTTGTTCGGACGCTAGCGATCGCATGCAAGGAGATGCATGGTTCTGCTACCCCTTCAGTGCCCTCTTCCAGCTCACTGTCCTCATTGTCATTGCCGAGTTCGAGGAGGAACAGGTGCTGGCACACCTTGTTGTGGCCGCGGCCGTATTTCTCATTGCAATTGTAGCATAACCCCAACCGCCGACGTTCCTCCATCTCTGCTTGTGACAGCTTCTTCACCTGACGGCCTTCGATGGTCACTGTTGCCGGTTGTGAATTAGGAGGACCTGATGGCGCCACCGATAATAGTCCTTTGGTCGGTGTTGGGCCTTTGGACCACGAACGTGCTGGCACAGTTGGCGTTGCTAATTGGCCCCAAGTTCTATCTTGCGTGCCAAGCTCATGGCCACTGCCAGAGATTGTGGGTTATGGATTTCCACATCTAGGCTTAGTGGCCGTTGCAGACCTGCTGTGAACAGCTGTACTCGCTGTTCTTCCGTGAGGATACCGGCTCGAGGCAGTAGAGCTTGAAAGCAGTCCTGGTATTCTTCCACGGTCCCTATGCGTTTTCACGCTGCCAGTTCTCCCAAGGGATTGGCGCGTAACGGTGGTCTGAAGCGAAGATTAAGCCGTTCCGCAAAACGCTTCCATGCTGGTGTCCCTTCATCTTGCTGAACTTGCATGAACCAGAGTTGTGCGACGTCTAACAGATTATAAGATGCCATCCGCACCTTCTCCTCTTCGACAATGTGCTGTTGGAGAAAATAAGACTCGCAACGATTTACGAATGGCAATGGATATCCCTTGCCATCATATTTTGGGAAGTCCATCTTCTGAAATCTTGGTGGACGGTCATTGTGGTGCTCACCTGTGCGGTTGGTGGTGGTGCTGGAGCTGGGCGCTTGGGCATGCGACATCCTGCCATGTTCCAAGCGCTGGATCGCCTAGGTGTTGTCCTCCGATTTGCTAGCCAAAGAGGTCACATTGGCGTTGAGTTCTTTGAGTTCCTTCATCATGGACGCGAGGAGAGACTTGACGTCATCGTCTCCCGGCATGATGGCGACAGCAGGGGCGTGGATGGTTTTAGCGACGGCGTGGTGGGGTGAAGGAGGCCTGGATCTGGATACCAAGATGTTACGGCGATGGTACGGTGGCAATGGTGGCAGGGTAGATGGTTCACCTCGACTACGAAGATCGTAGTCTCGGCTGGAGTCAGAGCGAGGTTTTGCCCCTCGGCTCCCAATTGTGTTGGAGAAGAAGAAGACAGGTTTGGGTAAATTCTTGCTTGATCTTTGCTCTGCCCATAGGCTTACATATATAGGCCTCTTGCTAACAAGATCCTAACAAGATCACCTATTTTTATTCATCTAGAAACCAACTTGACTAACAACCTTATCTTAACTAACAAACCTTAACTGAAACCTGAATTACTTAATTGATAATTATCCTCCCCTTCTATGCAGGAGGACTAACCACCTGGCCGCCTGGCCTGCGGCGCCTCTGGTAGGTGGTGCTCCACATGACAATCACCAGCAGGAAGTGTCAATGATAGCCTCAAGCAATCATACAGTGTGGAGATCCCTGAGTTACAATCAACTGCAACCTCAGCTGTCAAGTGGCAAAAAAATGAGGTATATTTCTTTTTAAAAAATTGTAGATAAACTATTTAAAGTGTGATTTTTACCTTGTTTCTGCCTTACAGTAAACATGTGTGATGAATCAGGTTAAATTGTCTGAACTGATGGTAGATGATCATTTGTTAACTTTTACCTGATATATCCTGCCCATCATTTTCAAGGTGAACCATGCTCTAGTGGAAGAGATTCAGGAGATAAACCAACATCGTATAGATACAGAGCTCCATGTATGCAAGGACGATGTTGAGTCATTTGGGGCTACATCTGAAGGCGCTGAAGGGACAGTTATTAAATGTACATTTGCTGCTGTTGCTGTTAGTCCCAGCCTGAAGTCCATGTTTGCTTCGGCACAGATTTGAGCTTTCAAAACACAGCCATGCTCTATTTTGTGGACCTTGTTCACAAGCTCACGTTTGTTGGGATGTGCAGAGTCCAATTTTACCGTTGAGATTGCTTGTTCCTGCTAGCTACCCAAAATGTTCTCCAGTGCTCCTGGACAAGTTTCCGGATGAGCAAAGGTGCGTGGCCAATATATGAGGTGCCTGTTTACGTAGGTTAGAAGGTCTTTATGTTGAGCTTGACGATTGTGTTTGTGAACCGCCTGCAGCAGAAACTCAGACAACCTATCCACCAAAGCCAAGACAAAGTTCGGCATACTGCTCCGAGGTCTTGGTGAGCCTATGTCACTGCAAGAGATCGCGAGGATATGGGATTCTTGCGCTCGCAAAGTGATCGCAGAGTATGCTCAGCAAACTGGTGGAGGCGCCCTCAGCTTGAGCTACGGTTGTTGGGAAAGCTGCGTGGGTGCTTGATGCAGGCATCAAATGTTGCCATTATGTTGCTACGCATTGCAGAGCAGGCAGTTCCGTCTGTATGTCTACATTTTGATATCTGTGGTTGTATCTGTGGAGTAACCATATAGGGTCTATTTGGTTGCCCGAATGGGTAAGCCTGGCTTGTATCTAATGAGACAGATTTATTGTAGCCAGGCTGACAATGTACATGGTAGTCTGTTTGGTTGGTTGTATATACAGAAATAGATTGAGAAAAGATGATGTTTGTTTGTCCGCGTGAACCTAACCTCTATGAAATAAAAATAGAAAAAAATAAATTATTTTAATATTTAATTTGTGTAACCGCATTCTAATAACATCTGTTTTAATTTTATAGATCTTAATCTAATTTAATATATACTAATATATTTTAAAATAAACAAATTATTTACTAATAACGTCATTAGCTGATAACAATTTGCATCCAATGAGCTTGACTCGCTAGGAAAAGATCTCACTCCCGTTTCGCGGCAGTCAGGCCTGTGGCTACCTTTTGCATCATGAGAGCCAGGCCCACGCATGCACCCAGCCAACCAATCACCCTGTGCTCGCATCCCACTAGCCAGGTCTCGCATCTCACTAGCCAGGTCACGGCTCGTTGGGGCATCCAATGATGCCTATAGTGTACATAGACTACAAATCAAGCACTGTTTGGCTAGAAAATGTTCTGTTTCACGCATGTTTGTGTTGTCTCTATGTATTCCTTGTGTCTTTCTTTTAAAACAATGAGGTGGAGCACTGCTCTTTCATTTAAGTAGAAAGGAAAAAGAGAGTAAGCTGCATCTCAAATACTAGACGACGAAGAGGAGATTTGAGTTATTATATCGTTCATCGTAGGCAGGCAGGATGCTAGGAGGGTTTCTGTTGCCTCCACGCCTTGCCCAGCTCGCCGGCGATGCTCACTGCCTCCTCGGCGATCCCGGCAAGCCCTCTCCTCGTGAACCCCACCGCAGGCTGCCGTCACCTTGAGCCAGGAAGCGACGTTGCTGCGGTATCCGGTGGCAAGCACGACGGCATCTGCCCATCCACAAGCTCTGCCACCCCAGACGCCTGGAACCTCCTGACCTCCGGCACGACCTTGATCTGGCCGGACCTGATCCTGGCGAGCGCGCTGATGTCAAGCACGGGCGTCTTGCCATGTCTCATCTTGAGCTCCATGGGTCCGAGCGTCGGCCGCCGCAGGTCGTAGCGCTCGACGTCACCCAACATGAGGAACGCCATGGCCAGCAGGACCCTGTCGACCAGCCAGAGTGGGAGCCAGCGCGCCATGGCCACGGACATCTCGAACGTGGACTTGCCCCGCACCTGTTACGACCGCAACCACCTCTGCTCTGAAGCACCTGAACCAGTGCAAGCAGAAACATGTCTCCGGTAAGAAAGCATAACAGAGGCTAGCATTTCGCTTTGGCGTGAAGTCTGGAAGTGTGTGTGTTGTTTTGGGCCGTGGGCCGAATGTATCAGCAAACAACCCATTGGCTGTGAATAAAAGGGGCTGACAGGGATGAACGAAGGCATCGATAATGAAGTGATTACTTAGAGCGTAAGCCGTTTTGGCTGCGTTCTTTCTCCTCTCGGCCATTCTTATCTGATTCTTCCTCGGAACTGCTTGCTTTTCTTTCATGATTCTCTGCTACCTCTAGTCTCTAACATTTGGTATCAGAGCCACTCTACTACGCCAATCCTTCGCCCACAACCTGTTCGACAATTTTTTCCAACCAGTTCACCCACCACCATCCCCAATCACCACCATCCTTGTCGACCTGGCGCACCCCACTCCAATCGACAACCCCTACACCAAACCACGATACACCTCACGCCTACAGCAACAAGTAATCGATCAGGAATCGCAGCTGTCAGAGTTCATCAAACGGTATGATAACGACCAGAAGCAGGTGGCGGAAGACCGCGCACGGTGGAAGCAAGCTGTCACCCTGATGTAGCAGGCCATTGCGGAATGGACGCCCATGAAGACACAGATCGAGGACCTTCGGAGCTCGGTCGGCACTCTATAGCAACACCTTCTTCTTCTGGTGCAGCACCCACTCCTCGTGGATGACCCGCTTCCGAAAACAGCGCCACCCTCGTCCACCACGTATTCTGATGAATCTGCGAAGCCGTCTTCGCTGTTGGGGATGCCCGCACCTGAGGCGTGCCCCGGGCCATCTGGCCACCGCGTCGATTCACACCACCGAGGACTGGCATACGGGTCGGTAACGACCGTATTGCCAACCCCAGTCAAAGGTACGGCGACCGATCTAGCACCGAGTTACCATTCACCATCACCTGAATTTCGCTCGCATTTGGCATCTTCACCACTTACAAGATTAAACTTGATTTTACTTCCTTTGATGGTGAGTGTCCTCAATTCTGGAAGCGCCGCTGCGAGGACTACTTCGGAGTTTATGCAGTCGCACCGGAATTTTGGGTCAGAATCGCGACATACCACTTCTCTGGTGGCGGCAATCTGGTTGCAGGCTCAGCACAAATTCAGCTCTTGGACTGATCTCTGCTCCAAACTCTCTGCTCGTTTTGGTCAGGATCAGCACCAGGATGTTCTGAGGCAGTTACTCGATCTGAAGCAATCCGAGTCAGTGTCAGATTACATGGCAAAGTTTAAACCGCTGATGCATCAGATTCTAGCCTACAACTCTGCTTATGATCCAGTATTCTTCACCACTCGGTTTGTGGATGGGCTTCGAGCAGACATCAGAGCCATGATCATTTTGCACTGACCAAAGGATCTTGATACAGCTTTTTCGCTGGCACAGCTGCAAGAGGCCAATCGTTGTCTGTCTCGCTACTGTTCTGAGCATTCTGAGGTTCCCTTTGGATGCCACTAGTATGCTCTACCTGCACCTTCAATTTGTGCAGTTCCTGCTGCCTCGTTGCCTGATCAGAAAAAAGGGGACAGTGCACATGGCGATGATGCTCAGAAAGGGGATGATCGTCTCGCGACATTGCGGGCCTATAGGCGTGCTCGTGGGTTATGTTTCAAATGCGGTGAACGATGGGCACAGGGGCACCGTTGTGGGCCTACAGTTCAACTTCATGTCGTTGAGGAGCTGTTAGAAATGTTGCATCAACCACTGGATCCAGCGGGTTCGCCGGAATTGGAGGACTCCAATGATGACTGCCTCATGTCGATTTCTCAGGTGGCTAGTGCCGCGACTGAAGGGCCACGGACAGTACGCTTGTGGGGACAGATTGAGGGTCAAGAGATACTAACCCTGGTAGATTCTGGGAGCACCCACGGTTTCTTGAGCAGTCAAGTCGCTGGACGATTGAAGGCACCCCGCACTGTCATTTCCCCAGTAACTGTTAAAGTGGCCAATGGCGCAATGCGCTCCTGTGATAGCCAACTCTCTCGCTGCGAGTGGGTTGTGCAAGGCAACATTTTCACCACTGACCTACGCATTCTCAACTTGTCTGGTTATGATTTAATTCTCGACATGGACTGGTTAGCAGAACATAGCCCTATTGTGCATCATTGGGATCAAAAGCTACTCACTTTTTACCACCAAGGGAAACAGGTCACTCTGCAAAGACTTGTTCCTAATTTACAGTCCTGCAAAGAGCTGACTTCTATCCAATTTCTTCTTCTGTTGCACCACAACGCTATTCAGATTGTAGTGCACTTGTGTCCTTTGCTTTCAGTTTCTTCTTCTTCGGTGCCAGCTGAAGTACAGAAGCTTCTGGACGATTATGCAGTGCTGTTTGAGGAGCCCACAGAGTTACCTCCACACCGTCAGTGGGATCATCATATTTCTTTGCTTCCCGGGGCCAAACCGGTCAGTATCCGGCCTTACAGATACACCCCAGCATAGAAATCTGAGATAGAATCTCAAGTCAAGGAGATGTTACAATCAGGTCTGATCAAACATAGCACAAGCTATTTTCCTCTCCTGTCCTCCTAGTAAAGAAAAAAGATGGAACATGGCGCTTTTGTATAGATTTTCGCCACTTGAATGCTATCACAGTCAAGAACAAATATCCTGTAACGACTGGGATTTTACTTACCTTTCGATAAATCCTGATCTCCCGTGACATTGCCAATCCCAGGAGTTTGGCAAGCACGATATTACAAGCGATAAATCAAAAAACCATAACAAAAATATTAAACAAGAAACAAGAATAAAAAATAGTATGACAAAGTGAAATTATTAGAATAATATCCTCCAAAGGGGTCCATCGGCACGCAGACCGGAAATATCTCAGAGCAGATGTATCACTATCGTGAATCCAACAAAAACAACAGCGGAAGCATCAACATGGCAGCAGTAGCGAACCTCCTCCACACAGGCTAGCTTGAGCGCAGGAGCGGACATCACGGACCGTCAGAGACGTAGCCGAAGTCAAAGCTGAGAGTATTCTCTGAAAACAACAAATTAAAAAGCCGTGAGTACGAATACTCAGCAAACCGCGTACTACCTAACAACGATGTATGCATGCAAATGGTTTCAAGGGTAAAGGCATGGCTCAAGTGCTAAATGCAAGTTTAAAACATTTATTTTATTTAAAGATACAAGAAAGTTTTATTTTCAAACTTGTCAAATTTTATTATCTTGCCCCGCAGAGATCTCCGTTATCTCGGATGAGGGTTCATTTTAATGCTGACGTAATCTTCACACTCGGCCACAGCTCAAAGGCCGGAGTCAAAAACATTTTGAAAAAGAAGAGCATGAAGAACAAAACTACTCAACGAGGAGCACAACTCAGGGAGAGTGTCCTTCCAAAAGGACGTGGCAATGCGCATCGACTAAAACTCTGCAGAGGTTATGCACTTGGACCCACGAGAAGCGTCATCGGAAACTACCGTCGTAGTCCCGAAAAACACACAAGGCCCGTCCACAAGCTTTAACTGGCGTTATCCGTCCTCCAGGATAAGGATCCCAAAAGCCTACGCAATCGGGTCCTAGAGCTGTGAAGAGCCTACCACTGATCAGGTAGGGTATCTCGATCTCATGTGGGGAGTCAGAGCTCTACATCACACTAACACTACACCGCTAACCCACGGGTAAACAACCAGTCTCAGCAAGCTTCAAGATCAAGCCAACTGCCCATACAGGGTAACGTGGTGTGCATGGTTGTCAACTGAGCATACAAGGCTCGAAGGACTTGGTCTTTAATTGCCGGGGCAGGCACCAACTCCAACCTCAACGCCAACAACAAGTCTCACGGAAAGATCCCAGCCCGGATCTTCCCGTTGTACCTGCAACAGGTACGCCCACAGGGATTTCCCAAAAGTCCCTCAGCTCCTCATACTCCAACCTGCCCCCGCTAAATAGTTATGTATAGTTATTTGCAATACTCACACATTTGAAGCACAGTTCAAAAGCATTTAACACAAATTCCATTTTATAGTGATAGGTGTGAGATAAAAATAAATGCGACTAAGCATGGCTAAGCATAAAACTAAAACAAATGTACTAAAGCAGTCCTAGGGTTGATATTTGTGGAACAGTAAATTGGCACGGCTTAAGAATGTTGCTAGCACATTTTAAAATAGTTGGCATACAAATTAAAGTTGCAAACAAAACATGCAGTTTAAAATGCTGGGAACAAAGTGATCAAAGAACGCGACTTACCTGGCAAATCGGGATCGTAGTCGAGATATAGATCGTCGAACTGATCAGGCTCGTGGAACTCCTCCTCTGGAACAGCAGCTAATCACAACACGAGCAACAGGGATTAGACATTAATTACGCAACAAATAATAGAACCGGAATTAAATCTAAATCGAAATTACTAGACTAAACGCACGCAAAACATTTCCCGGAACAACCCTACACGATAATCGTGACGAGACAAATTGACGGAACAATTCCGGGATTAATCGGAGATCAAACAGAATTCCCGAAAATTGTAGACAATCGAGATCATAAGGATTTAAATTAATTGCAGAATAATTAATCGCAGATCAAATTAGCAATTAATCTAACAATTAATCGGAAAGGAAAATGAATTTAAGAGAAGGAAAATCGTTCTCACCGAGATCTGAAATTGGAGACGAAATCGGAGATTGGAACCAGCGCGGAAATTGGAGAAGGGGGTTTCGGCGCGGCGCTGTACTGGCGCGGTCGGGCGACGCGGTCTCGGGAACA